>JABASK010000019.1:0-80101 GCA_019776465.1 Rambutanura hunanensis | reverse complement strand
GAATACCTTTCCAACGCCGCCTTGTTTGCTTCGAATATCCTTTTGGAAAACCCGGGACGCCATGTCAAAGTTGACCCTTAAAACTCGGTTAAAGCCTTCTATCTCCATCATTTTTCAAGATATTAGGCTGAAACTCGAAACATAACCATATTTTATAATGACCCATTGGGTTTTATTTATAGATTTGAATAAATACGGGTTAAACACCGATTTCCCCGATTTTCGGATTTTATCGATTTTTGCCAAAAAAACGCTTTTGCACTTATTTTTTTTAAGTTTAATATTAATAATCGTCTTTTTCAACAAATTTCGGTTAGGAAAAGTGAAAAAAACCGGGTGGCCACTTTTTGAGCATTTGGAAACACTGTGCGGGGGTAGAACGGACCAGTTTGTTTATAAGCAGCCAAAATTTTACCCAATTTACCGACTCACAAAAACTTAAGATCACTTTCTTCAGTCTAACACTCTAAGTACAAACGTGTGTTGACCGCTATCTGTGACCCAGAATCACACAACTAAGACGTCACCAACGTCTTAGAAACGGCAACGAGTAACGTTGTCACAACTATTAGGTAATTACTTTACTTTTGGATGTTCTAATGTCATACAAGCAGCAAGATGAAGCAAGAAACAAGATGCAAAATAAATAACATAACTTTACAACAACAACTACAACAGTACATAACCCTACCACATAGTAGTCGTGCTCAGTTTCCCGCTTCTTTTAGTGCAGAGCAGACGCTTGGGCATAAAAAGTTCGCATACACAAAAAAGTAACATAAAGAAGGTGAACGAAAGTAGGCGAAATCAAGGGTTTTCTGTTAGTTTTCTGAACTTCTTTAATTTTCTTTTTTAGCTTTCTAGAAAAGTTATTTCTGGATGAAACATTTTGAATACAATAATGTTTGGTACACTTGAGATCTTGACTACGATTCACTTTTCCAATGATACGGATTGTGATTCGTGAAGCGAAACTAAAATCTGAAAAACGAAAACAGCAACGGCCACTCGCTGACTCCATACACGGACTCTATTTACATTGTACATTCCTTACGGAAGACAAAAAATAGCACCAGTTTCGGGTTTCGATACTTACCATTAGGAGTATGTCTAATTTTTTTATTAATGAACCTTTACATAAAAAATAATGAGAGAACGTCTCCCTTTCCCTTTAGTACCAAGGGAATTCAAAGTTAAGTCTTGGAATAACAGTATTACCTATGTAGTTTTACAGTTTAAACGTAAGAATAAAATGATATTGAAAACAATTTAATTAAAACTCTTTCTGGATAACTGGACTATGAACTTCATATTGTTAATCCTGCGGAACTCCATAAAATTTAAGTGTTCTGTCCATAGACGTAGAAGCCATCGATGCTGCATTGCTTCCAAATCGAACCCCAGTTCCCACATTCGTATGCTCCTTGAATACCATGATTTCACTCAATGTTTTCGTATTCAGAACTCTATTTTAGAAAAAAAAGAGCTTGTTACTAAATCCTCACGTTTTTTTTCAGTTTTTCTAATTTGATCAATTAGTAGTAGATACTTACCGTAATGTTTGACCATTGACTGCCAAATATGTTCCACTATTATCAAAATCCAAATCCAAAATTTCATGATCTTCACCAAGTTCAAGTGTCTTGAAATTTTTAAGTTTTCGTAAATCCCATAATTTGACCATTCCGTCATCTCCAGCCGTAGCTAAATAGAATCCATTTTCAGAAAAAACAGCGGCCGTAATTTGCCCTGTATGTCCAGTAAAATTCGCAACATTCGTCTGCTGTTTTAAATCCCAAATTTTAACGACAGCTGATTCCGTGCCAGCAGCAAAAAGTAATCCATCCGGGTGAAATTTTCCAGCTGTTAATGGGTGTTGTTCGTCTCCCAACTTAAGATAAAACAAAAATCGCTTAACTCAAACAACCTAATGCTAGGAACATAAATTATAAAAAAAAAAAAAAAAAACAGCACGCGCTTTTCCATTATTTGCCCAAATCTTACCACTTTCGCCATGACATTCCCTGTTCGTAGATCTGAAAATGCCCAATATCTATCCATGGACGTTGATAAGAAATAGTTCCCAGTAGGATGAATGGAGAGACCGGTTATAGCTTCGTCATGAATTCTCACAATGTGAGCAGCCTCCATATTGGACACGTTAGAAATGCGTATGGTAGAATCCGCGGATCCACTAATCACTACCGACTGAAACAATAGAAATACAAATATGAGCCAAATAGAACGGAACGCTGTTGAAGGTTCACTGCGATTCTACTTCTTTTAAGATACTACTAAAAGTATTGATATAAATTACCTCTGTAGAATGACATGTGACCTTTGTAATTTTCTTCGTATGCCCTTTGATCACCCCCACAATTTCCTTGGAAGTCAAATTAAAGACACTAACAGTCTTGTCTGATCCACCGGTTACGACCGTGTCACCCACCATATCAAGACATGTTATTCCTGGAGCGCTGGCACTATGCAACCCCTGTGATACATCATACATCATAAAACATTTAAAATATAAACTGATATGTATACTATAGTCAGGTAATTTAACGTAACGTACAGCAAAAGAGGAAGTACAAACAAAAGTTTTGATAGCATCCACCGTTGTCAAATCGTTTGGAACTACTTTTCGTTTCCGTTCAGCCGTAAGTTGAAAAGCTGTTTCATGAAGTTCTTTCACAACTTCATCACTGACACCAATAACTTGTGATTCCGTGGTAGACGATGCTACAGCACTTGCCTACAAAATGTTTTCGACTCAAACAGTTAAGATTTCACTTTAGTGCTACCTCCTTCCTTTTAACTTACAACTGGCGCTGCAGTATGGGCGGTAAATACAACTTGTTTAGGTTTCAATGTCGCCAAAGCTTCTCTTGCTGCTGCACTTTCCTTTGTAAGACGTGCAACCACGCGACAAGCCGCATCGTGTTGATACATAGAATGTGACATTTCTTGCCTTGCCACTTGCAGCTGTGAGCGCATAGTGAAGCTAACAAGTCACCAACAGACAAATAATAAAAACTCCACATAACCATTTTATAAGCTCAATTTTTACTTTACCTTTGCAACATAATTGCATCCCATTCATCCTGGAGTGATTTCAAAAGCCCAGGAATACTCGTTGCTGTAGGCGGTCGAGCTTTCACAAAAGGCGGTGCTACAAATATGAATGAAAATCTAGGTAATACCTACAATTACAAACACCAAAAATATAGCGAAATGATCTTACTCTTAATTTCGATTAACATGTCTTTAGTTAAACTCTGTCCATTGATTGGGTCTGTATTTCCACTATCGTCCAAATACTTTTCAATTAAACGTCGTTCAAAAATACAGCCTGAGACTGGTGAAACCACAGGTACTTCAGGAACCTCATTAGAAACTAGAAGTATATCAAAATAACTTTCAATTTCTTTAGAAAACCAACTTCCGTACCTTTACACATTACTTGGAAAGTATAGCCTTACTTGAACAAACGAGAGCCATTCTCCTCAATTAATAATCGTTTCAATGATGCGAAATTCTCTCACACAAAGGTCAGCTTCCTTCGTGTAAACGTGGTGACAATTGACAAGGCGCGCTCCTCCGTGTCTCCTTGTGTGTGCCTAAATCAAAATGTACACACGCGAATCAAACGCCGGTATATATTATATCGTCGGTGGTGGTGCCGCCGTGTGCAATTGAGGTTACCAACGTTATCCACACACACAACTCCAAAAAGTAAAGTTGGGAAGACAAAAGTGAACCACTTACCGAAAAAAACGCAGTACCACTTTTGTTGTGATGATGATGATGAGAGATTCCGGTCTGCGCCGACGCCATGACTAGAGGCGGATGTTGAGAAGAGTCTTTTTCTCCCTGAAGAGTTCATTTGGTTGTGAAGGGGTTGTTTCTTCTCCACGGGAAGAGTCCATTAGTGGTTGCCAGGACAACCGCACTTACTTTGCTTTGGTCTAAATTCCCTCCCTTCTTTCTCATTCTCCTCTCCTCGCTAAACCCAAACTCAAAGCTCCTTGCCTCTTTTTTTGATTCTGCATTGAATTCCTAATGGCACGGATGGCATGGACTCTCGAAGTCTACACAAGTTCTTACAGTCTACAGTCTCCTCTTCCTACTTCGTCACTAACAAACAGTGTGTAAGAATACCTAAGGTAAATGGTACCAATTAACAATTACCCCGACTACCACCAGCGTAGTGGCATCGGACCAAAGACTTCCGAAACGTGCTAAACTCCGAAGTTCGAAGCTCATAAACCTAACTAAAGTGAAGAGCAATCCATGCCTTTGAAAAAGACTAGTCAGGATAGTGTCAATGAGAAGAACGATAAAGGTCAAAATAGTATCTCCACAATATTACAAGTAAGTCAATACAGGTCATATCAAATGCTGGGATTGAATGTCATTACGTAAAAGTTAAGGTTTAGTTATGAAAGTTGGGAAGAGAAAAGTTTAGAAAATTTTAAATTTGAACAGTGGCAAATTATTCGGTCTTAATGACGACGTGAGCATTACTTGGTGGTGAGAAAATACAATGCTAGATTACGATAGAATTTGATAGGATTCGATCAAGATGTAGAAATATACGTACGATTCAAACAAATTTACTGACGTGAAAGCAGTAGTACTGGTTTTCAGATTTAGTAGTAATCGCGACCGGACCGGTTTAAAAAAAATTAAGCTAGGTACGTTGATTCCCAACATTTCCTAACAAATCAAGTAATAATATTTTTTTTAAAAAATAGTATATATCAAGGGACTTTATGCATCAATTGAGGTTTTGACAAATTGAAGGTCTTCCAAATTCAATGTCATTCTTTATTGAGGTCACTAAATTCTAAAACCAAATTATTAAATATTACTCATTAAAATCGGTATTTTTTCAATTGAGGCAGTATCAATTCCAACACTTTATTTTTTATACGTTTCGCAAAGTCATATCCTAACACAAAGCCTTCCAGCTTGCGTTTTTTTATAGCCGAATTATGTTATTCTCAAACCCGTCAAGACTTCAATTTTTGTCATACTCAACGAAACAATTAACAACTCCTAATTCGCGTACCCGAGTCTTGATCATATTCAAATGGAAATTTAAAGTATCGACTTCTAGTTATATTTAATGTCCATAGTCTTATGCATTATTTTACCGAGGTTTTGACCTTTTAGCCTACAGTATACGATTCACCAAAAGGGCTGTTAATTTTTTTTTAAATTTATCGAGTCAGCCTTTTAAGTATTCAGTTCTATTCTTTTCAGTTAACTGCTTTTTTACTGTAATTTGTTTTAACACATATTTATTACCCCCATTGTTCAATCACTACTGTCCCATTTAATTGGTTTAGTGGCACAAATTATATGGCTCGTTTAAAAATTCTAACGTAAACAATGACTACACTTATCATACATAGGGCGTTTCAATCGTGTTTCTCACCGCAGCTTTGGTTTCTATAAGAGATGCCTAGAATGCATTAGTTTTAATTTACTAAGATAACGGTAATTTCTATATTAGTTGAGGTATTGCGTGGTTGAATGAAAAAGTGCGTACCATTTAAGTATTTAAGTAAAACGACGAGGACATATCGTACAATGTTACACAGAATTTACATTTGAATGTTTTTCCAAAATTTTATGTTAGGAAGATACCAAAATCTAGCTAGTATTGTACGGCAAAGGATTGAGGAGTTGGACTTATTTGATTGGACAACGATTTTCTAGACAATTTTTCTTTATCAGGAATCAAATTTTAGTAGCTACTTAGGTTACTAGTTTAACTGCTAAAGAGAAAGGATGGGAATGGAGTCTTAAAATTTTTTATGTTGCTAAATTGTTTACTTTCAAAATTTAAACTACTAACCTCTTTTTTTTTTAATGTGTTTAGAACTGACTGACCCATTGGTACTAGTGGTGTGACAACGTTACATTCATCACTGCTTGCAACGACTCCATGCTCCAGTCCGATTTTAGAATGCGGACTCAGCCAGAGTCTCAAGGAGAAGGAGCCTCCAGCGGATACAATCGAAATCCAGCGAGATTGACCCCTGTGGCAGCCGATTCAGGAGCTTCAATCTACGGTCGACCAGAAGGAGCATACATGTCATACCAACCGTCATCATCCCACCAACATCCTACGGCGGCATTGTCACAGCCTTCTGGATCAGGTTACAGTGGAGGTAACGAAGAACGGGGAAGTAGTAGCGGAGCGTCACTCGCGCGTCATCGAATGTCACTACTTCATCCTCCACCACAGTCTTTGGAGTACGTAATGCAGCCAATCAATCCAAGACCTGATCGCCCCTCCTCTCAGCAACAACAGGCGCCACCTCAACAACGACCGAGCATGTATGGTGGCCTCGACACTAGCAGTGGTATGATTAAAATGATCCAACTTGAAACTCCTCCTTGCAAAAAACTACGTCTCGGTGATGCCAAGTCCGACGTTCATTCCCCTCTACGTATTGACACTGATCGTACGCGGACTGGTCCTGCGTATAATCCCGAAGTTGAAGCCATTAGCCCCATTTTGCCGTCCGACAACATCAAAGATGATCCGAGTTTGGACAATTGGAAGTCGAGTAAGGATGAACTTCTTAACAAACTTGGACAAATTGATCGTGAAATTACTCGAACAGAGAGTGAAATTGGGAAATTGAAGAAGAAAGAAGTTGAGCTCGAAGAATTAGCAACTCGACCAAGGCGGGAAACTGAAGAGAAAGTTGTTCCTGCTGAGTCTGTGATTTGCTCCCTTCCACAATCCTTGTATGCTGAGAATCGATCCAAAGCCGTGGCCGCTCATGCAATCTTGGACAAACTCGGGCCTCGCGTTGACCTTCCCCTTTATAACCAACCATCTGATACGGCCGTCTATCATGAAAATAACCAAAAATTTCTTACTTTCAAATATAGACTACAAAATTACTTTCGGATCAAAGCTAAGGAAAAACGAAGACGAGAGGAATATTTGACAACCACTTATGCTCAACTGTCGACTGAATGGGCGAAACGGTTAGAAAAAATGGAAAACTCTGCCAAGCGTCGAAATCGAGAAGCCAAGAATCGTGAAGCTTTTGAAAAAGTCTTTCCGGAATTAAGAAAACAAAGAGAAGACAAGGAACGATTTTCAAGAGTTGGGTCTCGTATAAAATCTGATGCTGACATGGAAGAAATTATGGATGGACTTCAAGAACAAGAATTGGAAAACAAGAAAATGAGGAATTATGCTGTGATTCCGCCTATCCTTTTGGATGAAGTTTCAAGAAAACGACGATTTACAAATCGTAATGGTCTTATCGAGGAACCCATGCAAGAGTACAAGGATAAACAAATTATCAATCTCTGGACAGAACAGGAAAAGGAAATTTTTAAAGAAAAGTATCTTCAACATCCTAAGAATTTTGGAATTATTAAATCTTATTTGGAACGAAAAGGTGTAGCTGACTGTGTCCAATACTACTACATGAGCAAAAAAGCTAATAACTATCGACAACTATTGAGAAAAAGTCGGGCTCGTACTCGATCTTCACGAAATAATCAACAGACGAACAATTCAAGTGTTACTTCAGGTACACTGCCAGGTATCCCAGTTGTTGGTAGCGGATGTAAGCCTGAACCGAACGGAGTTACTACTCGCCTTCAAAAGGAACAAAAGAATGATCATCCTAATGGTGCTGTGGAAGGTCCTAATCAAGGGTCACTTGAGAATCCGATGGAGACAAACAACCTGGAGGCAGGAGTTCCAGAGGAATCAAATTTTGAAGAAGTTGAGGATGCGGCAGCAGAGCCTCAACTACCCGTTATAACTCCACAACATCCAATTCAAACGTAAGACAATCCTAACGAAATGTAAACTATGGATTGACTGGAGCAAATGTACTGGAAGCGTATTCGTTTCATGGTTGTTGTAAAGTTGTACTTAGTAACTTCAATTACTTTTTTTCAGAGAGTACTTGGTTACTAACAAGAAGAAGCGCAAGGACGAGTTGAAGGAAGCCATGAATGAACTGGACACGTCAGATGAAGACAACGCAGAACTCAACGGTATGTCTGTTGCACCATTTTCATAAGCTAATTTAATTTTTTCTTCGAAAGGTTATATTATCAAAAATGAGGTGAATATTTGACTGTTTTATATTTTCCTTCTGCGGTCCAACTTGTTACCTTGTTCAACTTGACGAATTATTTTTGTGACGATGTGAATCTCTAGCACTTTTGTTAAAGAACAATATTTTCTACACAACATAAACGTTAGTTTCTTAATTTTGTGTTGCCGGTGCTCGTTCGGTAAGCAGAACTTACAGTAGTTTTGACATTCAAATTTAACGATTTAGTACTTTTAGTTGACTGTTCTGTTTATTTGTGTTTAAAAAAAAGTGGGCTTAATAACTAATAATGTTAAACGTTGAGAATCTTTTGTTGTTGAAATCCCAAGCATGCATGCGAAAACGGACAATGATTTTTGTAACGTTTGTTTTTAAGGGAATCGGATGTATACGATAAGATGACTGTTTTGAGCTTAATATTTGGAGTGTTCGTTTCATTATTAAAGCATGTGTGTTATACATTATTGTTGAGTACTAATTTTTAATCATGATTCACTTGATATACTTGACCTCTAGCGTGACAGTTTTTATTGACGATACTTGATATTTGGTTTAGAAATGAATGGAAAGAGTGGAGGGCATGGTTGTGGTTTCCAGTGGTTATGAAAGGCTGCTCGTAGTATTGAGGCCAAGATACACGTTTCTGAATGCACTACAATAATAGCACCCTTTGTCTGTAAACAGGTTGACTACTATTGTAGTGGGTGGTGAGATATAGATAGTTTAGAAAGAAAGGACAATGACTTTCGATCAGGTTTAGAGCAGACCGGTTACCCCCTTGTTATTGGCATGGTTAAATTAGTCATGAATTTTTAAAATGAAAATATCAAGAAGTATCGAGTTTGTTCGAATTTTTTTATTGAGACAAGATTTAGTTTACAAAGTAGATTTCATAACGTTTTCACATGCCTGTAATGAGTAGAGTAGAGATATCATGAGGTTCTACTCCTAATTTTTTTTTTACATCGTAATGAAATTTGTTGCTGACGAAATATTTGGATCCTATCGAACTTGGTTCATGATGGGCCAAGTTCAAGAGTACGTGTATAATGTGGATTTGTCACGCCTTTACACTACTGCTGACGAGTCCACTACTACTGTTGGCTCTCCCTGTTCCCTCTCCCGCTTGTCACAAACTTTTTTATGTTTATGAACAAAATAGTAACTGGGGAATTTAGATCCACAGTTTTTACATGGAAAGAACTGAACATTGAGATCTGCTGCTGTTCGTAGGGTATTTTCAGAGAGGGAGTGAGTAAGTTCAAGATTTGGATGTGGTGTAATGTCAACAGGAACAGGATTCAGATGTCGCTTCTTATGTTTTTGGTAACAGAAGAGACTTTTAAAAGTTTGGTTACAGTAGATACAAATGTAGGTTTTAGAATTGGCGGGAAGTGATAGTGGAGACAGGGGAATATCGCTGCATTGTGATCGTTCTCGATGTTCGACGGTTAGAGCAAAGTTAGGATTGGAGATACGTTGAAAATGAACGGGACCATCGCAAGTGGCGACATCTGTAATGGCCAGTGAGCTCTTCGTAGGTTTCGTGTCCTTGAGTTCTGCTGAAGATTCTTGTTTCCTGAAAGATATTGAAGACTTTTCGTGAAATGGTACATCGAATGAATTAATACTGAAGAGGTTTTAACTTGAATAATCTTTCGTTCGAAGGAACTTGATTTGACTACAGAATTGAATTTTTCAAAAAAAAATTGAAATTGAAATTCACTTACATAAGACTAAGGTCAACTTCAACCGTTTCCAAAGGCAGCAAAGGGTCACTGGAGTTACGTGTCAATTGTTCATTTTCAACTTCCTCGCAATGGCTGCGTATTCCATTATCTTGTTCTATACTACCTACACTTTTAATAGTTGCAGCAGGAAATGCTTCGAGGTCAAACGTTGTCTGCGGTATACTAGAAAGTTTTGGCCAAATCGTTCTGTACCACAAAATTGACCAGGCTGGCCGTGGTTCTGGTTTGAGTAGGAGAACTGTGGGAGACTTTAAGGTCCTTGGTTCTGGAGGGAGTTTGTGGTGGTAGTTATGATTATGTTTGAGTGAAAGGTCAATAGCTTCAGAGTGACTTGACTTCATGTCAAATGTTTTAAATATCACGTTGTCAGGAACAGTTGTTCCTGATAGCTCTTTAATTTTGAAATGTAGGAACGAAACGGCAAGGGATCTTGGTTTTATACACTAAAATCTTTGGAATGAAAAATGAAGTTTGTAGCGAGTAGCGACGGCGGGACTTTAGACGTTTGTGCTGCCTTTCGTTTTCCTTGTTACTTGGTTAGCCGTTGCAGCGTTGACTCCCAGGTTGTGAATGAAGCGTGTTTGCAAAGAACCGAACTTACAAGTATTTACCACTCGATTAAATCAGTTTTTCTTGGGATTTAAGGGTAATTTTCGTAACGTAGTGTGAAATGTTCAATCCAATATCGTCGTACAAGAAAATAATGACTGTAATTTTTTCGAAGATTTTATTTCGGAATTATTGATAAAGGACACCAATGTAAATTTAATCTTTCTTTTTTTTTTTTAATTTCCTGAAGCCAAAATTCAAGGTATTTTCACAAGCCTCAAAAGCTTATCTTTACCGCTCTGGTATATTTTATTAACTAGTAGTGAACGGGAGGATTATTTTTAATTTTCTGGCTAGCAAAATTTGTACCTTTACTTTTGACCCGCACGAAGGTCATATTAGTTCAAACAAAAGACTTATTTGTTCTTTGACGACCAGAGCATGGACTTGTCGACGACATTTCGCAAATCCTAAAATCCTAGGCAATCCCTGAACACTTTGTGCGGTATAAGCTAATAACAGTAATAAATTTTCCAGACATTTCAAGAGTCAGACTGAAGGATAAGATGGTAAATCTTTGACGATAGTATTTAACCGATTAAAACTGATTAATATCTAACTGAGTAAAAGGGACAAAGTTTCTCCAGGTTGGGTTGTGAATGTGATAGTTGCCTGACTAGAAAGGGAGTAGTTGTTGATGATACTGCACTTGAATGGCTTTTAATAAGTGAGAGATAACTCTTCATAGCAGATTGACAAGGGTCCCTTGAGGATTCAGACGTCGGCACGACCATGTACAACGGTTATACGCCATGAGAGAATCTTTGTTGACTTTTCTCCACTTTCTCTTCCAGGCCCCGTTCCTCCAGTTCCCTTTGGACTAAAAGTCCCATTTCACCAAGTATCATTTCATCCACTCAATTTTAATTTTATCTAAGATGAAATTATTAGTTTTGAAATTACTAAAGAAACTTAGAAATGCAGAGTGGAACCAATTAACGGAAGTTATTAGGTTCTACACGTTCAACATATTCTGGCATTAAGTGTGGGGATAACCATTAATTTTCCTCTGGACTTCAAGTTGTCGAACAGACAAGAAATCGGTTGTGTTTTTTTTTCTTTTTGACAATCTTGCCAAATGTTAAGCTGCATGAAATCTTGTCTGATTGGTCTCGTTAAATGTTTATTTTGTGGTCATATGAAGGATTGTAATTAAGCTAAGTGGGTTCCTTTACTTGGTTGGAGACTTGTTCTGATTCCATCTTTTTAGAAAAGCAAATGTCAATATTTACTCAAAAATATCATTATTGTAATGTGTAACGGGGAAAGTGAAGTGTGGAAGTTAAGGACCTTGCCCACTAACTACCCGCGGGTAGAACATTTTGGTAGTGCCCTTTACTTCGGCGAATACTTTTTGACCTACTTGAAAGGGGTGGAGTGTATTGAAATACAGCGAACTAACAATTTAGCGCTAGACAATTGAGTAGTCGGAATTCGCATGACATTTTATAGAGCATGTGTTGAACTTTGGCAATTCGGAAAATTCGAGGAGAAAATAAATTTTCAGGTTTATTTCAGGGTTCGCCACACGTTTTCCAGTAAAGCAAAAATTAAATTGACCGCTCTTGAATTTTTTATTCTATCTTAACCCTCATTTCGTAATATGGATGAACATTTGGAGTTGACTGAGGATAAAATAGTTTATAAACTCTGTTCCTTCCTGAATTTTTTTTTATTAAAAAAAATCAGCATCAATATTGAGTTCGTCTATGAATTTATTTTGCTGCAAATCTGATTTTAAAAAAATTCAAAATTTTATAAAAGAGATAGAATTAGAGAAAAACTATTCGAGACCGGTCAAGATTATGAATTTTGTATGATCCATCAGCTTACTTTCATCAGCTACAATGCGTATTTTAGAAACTGTTTTTGTAAACCGGAAATCTTACGGTTACGGTATTTTTGTTATCCGGAATTTAGAGCATGTAGTATTAATATACGTATTATCTCTTTCTGCTACTGAGGTTTCACCAATAACACATAAGAGTTACCCTCGGTAGTCAAATTAATGTTTTACCGAGCCAGAAGCAATGCTTCATGAATGAGAATCTGAATTTGATATCAATATTTAAAAAAAATGCTGACAATGATCGCTGAGTCATACTTAGTATTCTTTTGTATATGATAATTAATTAATTCTCATGTTTATTGATTTATAGGTGATAAAGGCGTTCCGCACAATTGTGCAGTTTGCAAAACTAGTTTGGATTCATACGTGCAGTCAAGGCCCTTGCTTCGTTCTCAAGCTCAGCAGTATGGACTCGTAGAAGAGAACATTCAAAGTGCAGATCGTGTATGCACCTCATGTCGCTGCAAGGCTGTACGACGTCGATTTAAACCAAGCCATTGTCCTATTCCTACGTGTCCTGCGCGTAGAGCCCGAATCAAGCGCCTACGACCTTTTCCACCTAAGTGGGCTGAATTGTCGCAAGAAACGAAGGACGCTATTTGTACGAAGTATCAAATCCCACCAAATGTCACAAAATGTTGCACGGCCTGTTTCAATCGAATTAACCGAAGGCTGATGCCAAATGCATCTCTTGATACTCCGGATGATCCTAGTTCCGATACTACTCGTTGGTCAGATGAAGAAATTGAGTCCGTAAAGAAAGGTTTTACAGAGTTTGGAACGGATTGGCGGCAACTCTCGGAAAGAATCGGAACCAAATCTGATCTCCAATGTCGTAACTTTTACTTTAATTTTCGTAAAAAGTATGCACTTGACGCACTTGTTCAAGAATTTAGGAAGAGCAAAGGAGTTGATGGACCACCAATTTTAACGGATGAAGAGGAATCAGGATCAACGACATCGAGTTGTGACGAAGGGGTTTCTCATACACAAGAAGGAAGTCGAGGGACACGGGATCAAAAAAAGGATGACTATGATGATACATCGGCGACTGTAAGTGCCGAAGAAGTAGAGCATGACAAAACGCAGGGTGCTGGAGTGGAGAAGACGCTTAAATCGCTTCCAAACAATTTGAGTCTAGAACTGCCGCTGCAATTGACAATAAGAACACAAGAAGTTCAAGGTGGCAATGATGGAAATGAGACTGGAACTGTACAAGTTCAACAACATTTTCAACATCATCCTCAAGTGCTTCATCCCGCACCGCAAGGTCATTCAATTTTGACACATAACTCGCTCTATCGTCAACCACAAGGTCAGTCACAGCAATCATCGTTGCAGACAACGTACCATGTTTCAACACGGGAGTCGCCAACATCCGCATCTGCGTTTCACCTTCATCCATCTCCATCGCATCATACTGGAAATTCTTATCCTCCAGAACCAGCCATAGCGCAGCATCACCAACAGCAGCAGCAGCAGCCACCAATTCATGTGGAGCAACATTTGCACCACTCCGGCATGCGACATCCGAGCCCTGAAGTTAATGAAGGACATGAACCAATGACTGTGAAAGACCTAATGCTAGCTACGATTGAGAGGCAATTAAGAAAAAATCCAGTCTCAAATCAACAGACAAATCATAGCCAAAGTTCACATCCACAAGGGCAGCCACCGCCGCAGAGTGTTTCGCCGACAATACAATCAATCCTCAAGAGTCAAGAGAGGGCACATATACCTCCGCCACCTCCAGTTGTAATTTCTACGGGTCAGCAGCCTCAACAGCTTAATCACCAACAACATACGCACTCCTCTCCCCAACATTTTCAACATCATCCCATTTATTACAGCAGCAGTCCCAAAGATATGCGTGGCATGCCTCCTCAACAACATATGATACTTCGTGAAAATGTACCGGTGGTTCATATTCAGCATGCAGTTGTCCAACAACAACAACAGCCTCCTAGAGACGAGTATGAGACATTAGATTTGAGCATGAAGAAAAGAACGCCCTCTCCACAGGTAACAGTTCAACGACCTCCGTCAAATCATCCACCGCCTGCTCATCAGTCAATCGAGTATAGTAATCGACAACAGGATGTGTACTACCCAAAGTATCCTATGAGTAGATCTCGTCCACCTCCACTTCCTCAACAGATGTCGTCACAGGTAAAAGCAACCAAAGTACTCCCTCCACCGCCACTTCTAACAAAACCACCTGCAGTCTCACCACATACAAATCTCAAAGATGGTTCAATTACACATGGAACTCCACTTCATATGGCACATCCAGTAAGATAATTGTAAATATCTAAATTCGTTTACTAGAATATTAAAATTATGTTGTGAATTACTTCACTTTTTATAGCAACATCAGATGCAACAGTCTAAATATGAAGGTTTATTAAAACCAATGAAGGAGGGCTCGATTACGCATGGAACACCATTGGATAAAGTACGTGGAAAGGAACAATCATCCAGTCCTTATATGTATGACCGATCTCCGGACAACTACAAAAGAATGTCACCAGCTTCTTACAGTTTTCATGGTAAAGTTGAATTTACTTCGTTTATATTATTTTATTTTGTAATACAAAATTGTGTTCTCTTTCTGGTATACTTTTGACTATCACCGGAATGCTTAATAATTTACTTTTATATATCCTTGCCAAGACTAGCAACATTGACTAATAAGCTGTACTCTCGTTAACTTGTCTTAGGAGCTCATCCTCAACAATTTTACAACCAAAAGTCACCATCTGGCCATCGGTCTCCGCCAATCCCAGGGAGTCACTCTTCAAGCTATTCTGCTGAACAACATAATACTTCTAGACAAATCATCATCAATGACTACTACACTTCTCAACAGATGCAACAGGCCCCACCTCCTCCACAGCACATTCAGGCGGCATCCATGCAATCTCAGTCACAGCAACCCAGAATAGATTTGAGTAAACGCGGTCCACCACCGTCTCCTGTTTCGGGACATCATGGTCATTCTGTTTATATTTTACCGCCACGGAATGAAATTGCTTATAGACAGTCACCGCCACCAGGTCAACACCACCAGCAACAGCGTCAAGGTGTAATTCACCGTACAAGTCAAAACCGTAAGTGAATAAGGAATAAAATGGGGTCCGTTTGTGGTATTTCTTGCAAAAAATTTTTATATCGAAATCCAGGTCCTATAGTTAAACAAGAACCAGGGAGATACTCGCAACAACATGACGCCTTTGCATCTCTCGTTGATATTGCAGCAGCACAACCTAGTTTGCCTGTACCGAAAGATGAACCACGACCTCGACTTGGACTTCCCCGAGGTAAGAGGTTTAGTTATACTACTTTTTAACAGTAGTATTTACCAATTTACTTTCTTTGCACTCATAGTAGATGTCGTTCGCGAAGGTTTGAGTAAAAGTATGATGGATATGGAACGTAGTCGTGTAAGTATCCCTCCGCACCCGCAAGCTCAATTATTACGAGGTCCAAGTCATCAAACGTCACTGATGCAAAACTTACATGAGGCTTCAAGGTAAGTTAAAAAAATGATACATTAGGAGTAATTTGAACAAATAATCTAAAAGTTGTAATGGGCTTAGAAATCGGAAAGAGGCTGAAGCCAGGTACGCCCGAGAAGGAGCACAAGATGCAACGCTAACAGCAGCTTCACTTATTGATGCCATAATAACACACCAAATTAATCAACCGTCAGTGCACGATCGTCAATCTCCCATTCCTTCATCTAGGACAGGTGATCGTCTTTTTGCATCGTTTCAACGATGCGTTCAACCACCCGGTCCTGGAATACACCAGCAACCGTCTCATTTGTCGCCAAACCGACTGACACAAATGGATAGAATGGAACGACCACCGGTTCAACAGCAGCAGCAACAACAACAACAACAACACTTACCGCAACAACACCTCGCTGAAGAGATACGACTGGAAGAAGGGCATGGAATGGACCATAGGAATCCGCAAGGTATACAAGTTAGAACGAATTACTAGAAGTTTCAATGCCGTATTATCTATTGTTACTTTGGCGGATGTATGTAGGTGATACTCTAGATCAATTTACCCTTTGATTTTTCATAGTGGTTTTAAACGCGCGTCATTTTGTTGTCGGGGAACGCTTGTTAGTTCAACAGCATAACCCAAGCTTACTTTTTACAACGTAAGGTATTAGTGGAAAAAAACAATTTTTCAAATTTTGGTTTCTGTGAGTTTTGGATAAGGCCTATTAGTAGCTCCCCTTTTTCGTAGTCTTAGGCATGTTTTGGGGCTAGCGGCTTAATGTGTGATGTTGGTTGGGATTTATGACGTAGGTGGGACATGGGGTGATCATATTGACTTGATAATCTCCAAAGATTATGCTTCTCGGAAAGGTTCCTCTATTGGACATTCGAATCCGGCAACAACCAGCGGAAGTCAGAAGGTATCACTTCCAGTAGTTTCACAACAGCATCAAATGACACCACAACAATATGTGTCAACACATCCTAAAACAACACAAGATGATGTTGGACCTTACATTAGTTGGAAACTACGACGAGCTCTCCAACATGAAAAGGAACAACAACAACAGCAACAACAACAAATCTATCATATGTCTGACGAAAGGCATATTATTCGTGTCGTACAAGTTGATCCACAACAACATCATCAACAACACTCCTCCCGACCACCGTCGGCACCTACGAAAGAGTCCAACTTCAGCTAGTGAGATTTATTATTTTTTTGACTTTTTTTCTTTAGTCAGCAACGACGCCTTTTTTTTTCTTTCCTTTTTTTTATCCTTTTCATTTTTTTCCCGAAGGTGATTGATTTTGATGTTGGGGAAACTTATATACTGTTGGTGCATTTTTTTTTCAAGACTTTTTATTTCCCTTTTTACAAAAAAAAGTTAAGGTGTAACAAAGGTGGCGGTTTTATTATAAAAAAGGAACTGAAAAATAACTTATTTGAAAAGAGCTTCTATGAGATGAGTGGACTCAGCTAGAGTTGATCTCATTCGTCGTTCAAAGTGACTAATAAACGAGACAAACAATTTATACCTAAAAATCTGAATCTCTTTGACACTTCACCCATCCGGTGGGTCGTTTCTCTTGTATTCTATTTGTAGTTAGAAGTGCTGCTTCCTATTCTTGCCCTTTGACCTTACCCCCTTTCAACGCGGCATTCAATCTCATATGCTAACTCTTGCAGCTCTTGTGAGGCGTCCCCTGAGTTGAGAGAGCCGGCGGCGACCGTGGATCAGCCCCCGAACAAAAAACCGCGAGAGGGCATCTCCCCCCTTGACTATGTTAAAAACAGAATAATGGAAGTGATGAGAACGGAAAACAAGGAGGACAAGGGGGATGGGGGTGACGAAACGGGAACAGACTTTACCGGAACGCCCCCTCAAGCCCCTCCCCCCGTTACCTCGAATTCTGGAACAATGTTAAAACCGTCGACGAGTTCCGCTGCCCCTCCGGTGAGTGGTGGGGGGTCATACAACACAAGTTCCCCTGTGACATCAGTTGATACACTGGCAGAAAAACTTCGTCAGTCAGAGAAGGTATGAGTAAAATCTGAGTAAAATGTTTTAGGTTATGCCGACTTTTCCTGGTAGGTAAAGCTTTCCGTAAGGTTTATGTTATTAAAACAAAAGTGCTGACATGTACCTTGATTTGGTTTTGTAGAATGACATGGGAAATGGACGACCCGGAACGGAGAGTCCGATTCCAATGGTAATAGACGAATCAGGAGGGGCTGCGGCTGGTGACGACGGGAGGGAGAAAGTGGTGACTTCTCCGGGAGGGGGCGGAGCTAGTGATTCCAGAACTAAATCAAAATCTCATACAAACTATGAGCCCTTAACAGACGAAGAAGGGTCATGACTTAGCACGGCTTCACAATTGAGAAGACATCGTTTTCAAAACTTAAACTTTTGTTTTAAATAATGAAAGAACTTGTTTGTTTTTTTAGATGATAACGAAATTACAGTTAAATCAAAGTCTCCTGGAACATAGTTTTAAACGCATCATTATCTGCACATTTGTTTTGAAATCCAAAAGTATTAATGTTGTAGAGAATGACTACGAATTTCAGAGACAGAGACATGCACTGATATAACTTGACTTACTGAATTTAATATTGTATTTAATATTACATTGTTGTTCTTATGTAATTTTAAATAAAGATATTTCTATATTCCATTTCCAAGGACGATACGAGAATCGAAGTATACTTAAAAATGTTTAAAAATAAAGTAAATACTTGTAAATCCACTGAACCATCTAGGCATTACATACAAAGGGAGCAGTTAGCGTTGAAAAAGAGTTGGCTTTTAGTTTGAAAACTTGTAATTGAAATGAAATTGGAAAGTGAAAACCATTTTAGGAAATCTCATAGTTATAAAAAAAATGCCTGAGAATTATACATTGAGAAATTATTGAAAATCGACTAATGATTGACCTTTCCTTTAATGTGGTAACCTTTTAGGTACGGGTCATGCTAATTACAGATCAACCGTTCCGCTCCTCATTACACTCTGTCGTTAAAATGACCTAGGCATCTGTATTTTGCACGCAGCACCCTTTTCATATTTCGTATTTGCTTAATGGAAACTTCTTTTTTTTTTTTAAAAAAAAAACCTTTTAGTAAAGTGCAAATTTTGCTTAATCATCCATTTTCATTTCAGGTTGGCGATTTGTAACTCAGAATTGACTTTCAGGTTTGGCCATAAGTCCGCGGTGTCCTCTTCGTCAAGTTGATTAGCATTGCATTAATTGGAGCAAGTGGATTAAAAACGAAAACGAGGAGCAAGCGTGTGAATTGGGCCACACACCGTCATGTAACAAACTGATTGAATTACCCATGATCCTGATTTATTTTCAGTTGCATAACTATGCAGAACTTTTGACTTAATTTACTCTTAACCTCCTTCCTCTTTAAGGGATAATAAGTTTTAATTTAAACATATAACGTCAAAAAAGGCAACTCCCAATTCAAATGAATTCATTAATCATTAGCTTTTAAGGGAAAAAAACAGCAAAAAAACTAATCTGGGTCAAAGGTCAAAACCTTTGTGCATGTGTCATTTCTAAGCTACACAGAAAATAGCTCCCGAATTTAACTGCGTGTTAGGATCAACTACTCTTAAATGCGCTGGGTGACGCGACGTAGAATTGAAAACTCGATGGATTTACGTTAAAAATTATCGAAATAAATTCAATGTTCTGTTTTTTTTAGGCAATGAGCAGGCGCATTTGGATAATAATTTGCAATGGGCACTTGGCAATGTGATGAAAATGAAAGGACGAGCAATTTATAGTGACAGTGAGATGCTATTGTTTGAATTCATGATTAATCGATTAATAAAGTTTAAAAAAATTGGTGTCGAACTAACAAAAGCTTATAACCTCTCAATGAAAATCCCGATCATTGTTGTCTTTTAACACCTTTTGAGGAGAAGTTAATTAGAAAACGTAAATTTAATGTAAGAGAGACTGACCAAAGCTAAAGGCAAAAAGGTAGAAGGTGCCTGGACTTTTTTCGTCGACGTGCTTTTTGTGATTTTCTAAAAAAAAATTTTACAAATTGATGTTTTTTCATTTAGTTAAGAAAAACGTTTACAAAACGAAATATTTTTCAAAGTTATTTTGTTTTTGTGTCTGGTTTGTTTGTTTTTTATATAAACTGATTTTGTTTCAAGCCTGCGCTTTTGCTTTATAAAAACTAAAACAGATTTTTTTTTGTGAAATTTTTTAAAAGTTGCTTCCTGTTTCCGTTACAAATTTTGAATACTAATAAATTTTGATTACGCGGATCCAATGTTCAATTTTTGCCGCCACGACCGGTCTTTCTACTTCCACTTCCGTTTTCACTTTTACCTCAAGTAAAGTGTGTTGTTACATAAGATGTTTATATTTTACTGCTAGTTAATTCATCTTGATCACACTAATGAAAACCCGATTTCTTTTAAATTACATGTGCATGTTTAGCTACACTTAACTAACTTAATATTTCACCCTCTATTCGTGACCAAAAAATTTGTAAAGGAAAGTGGAGTAGAACTAAAGACCGGGCCAGCTACTCTTGATTTCATTTTGATTAGTTTTAAGATAATTCCGTGAACATTCATTTCTACTAAAATTTCAGGCGTGTCACGCCCTATACCTAGTGTCAGGTTGTCAACTTTATCAGTTCTTATCAGACTCGGGTGCGTAGTTATTAGTGTCAACTCGGGTCACGACACTCTATTCAAAATTCTATTACCTAACGAAAGCCAAAGAGTTAAAAGTTATGTGAGCAGAGCAACAAATTTCGGAATTGGTTTAAAACGTATCGAGAAATTGAAACCTAACCTTTGAAAACGGCAACGGTCCTATGCAATATCCCGGAGGAGGAATCGTATTCGCCGTAACAATTACCTAACCACGGTTAATTAATAATTAGGACCTATTAGCCTCATCTATATGGTGCGGCGTTGGGTCGTTTGGTAATCCAAGAGGCTATGACCAATAATGGGGGGAAGGGGGCAAATTGTGTTAGATATGAAAACAAACAAAAAGCAGAGAGGCAGTTTACACAAATCCCCACCGTCATCATCGAACTTTCCATCTTTTGAATTTCCCTCGTAAGGGTACTGACCACCCCTTGGCTAATCTTGACAAGTAGTCCCTTAAAAGTCATGTAGGTTTAAGGCTTCGTTGGATTTTGGTGGTAGCAAGGCAAGGACAAACTTCATTCTCTCGTTTAATATAACATGGAAACAAATTTAATTGTCTTACTTCCAATTGTTTCGACGTTCTGAACGGATCAAATTTTTGATACTTTACCGGCTACAAACTTTTTTACGCAGGACGGGATAAAACGAAACGGAATCCATAACATTTGCTTGCGAAAGTGATACTGACCGTCAGTCTTAGCTGGGAAGCTGGGATTTACTTGAAAACCGGAATTGTTTTTTATAATAAAAAAAACGAGTGCTCAGTGTTTGAAACCTTTTAAACAAACGTCAAGGGATATCAAGTTTTCGTCAAGAAAAATTTGCTGTGTGGAACTTTTTCCGACGTAAGCAATTTTTCAAGTTTATTTTATACTTTGCCAATATTTGTCAAAATTTCATTTATTTCGGAAGTACATGTTGACCCACTGTCGTGTACGACGCTGCCAAAAGTTATTGCCTAGGAGGAATGTCCATATTGACGCCTTTTGTTACCAATGTAGTACCTGTTTTGCAAATTAGCCTTTAAATTTAGAACGTCTTAACATTTTGCAATTTGCGAAAATATTTTAACACGTTGTCCGAATTTGCAAACTTCCTCCTCTTCTCGTTGTACACCTTCTCCCTTTCTTACTTGAAAATTACCTAATGTGCAAACAACTCTCAATTTTCTTATTTCCCCATATTTTAATCAAAATTCTATGGAAATTTAAAATTGGCACGTTTTCTTATTTATATTGAATTGATTGTCACCAAATAGCGCAGAATTGGAGGGCCCTGCTGTGCCTCTTGGTCACTTTTACCTCAAGGGCTTCCCCGCAGTGGAATTTTTTTCAAAAAAAAGAAAAAAACAACCAAAAAGTTTTTGGTTTCGAAGGCGTGGATAAGTTGAAATTGAATTTGATGAATAATTAGTTAAGTTAATTGGGGAAATTGGGTATTATGCAAGGCCCTACTGTGTGGGGGTATGAAGTGAGTGTGTAATGAAGAGAGACGGATGAGAGGTAAGTAGTGGGGCGGAGTATTAGGGCTTATTTGCCAAAATACTTGACTACACGTCCCGGATGAGCTCATCAACCTACAAAATAAGTTAAAAGGGAAATAGAAAGTGAAATTTGCAGTTTATTAAAATGTGTTGTTCCCTCCTTCACCAAAGGAGTCATATTGAGGCTTCCCAAAAAAATGTTATAACGTTAAAAACTTTAACGAAAAAGAAACGGCACCTTTTGGTGGTTCCACCTCCTCCAATTGTAAGGAAGTCCATTTTAATAAAAAACTAATAATGACCAAACATTTACGCACGTATGCTCACTAACCAAAATACTGCTCCCTTTTAACTAATTCATTGTAAAGGTTGTTGGATAGCATCACATCTTACATGCTTTTCATATACTTTTAACGTCCCTACTCCCTATACTCAAAGATCAATTCCGGTTTTTGAATGGACTTGGTAAATTTGTAGAAAAAATGTGTAAAGAATAAATTTCGAAAAATTTAATTCAACTAAATCGTAAGAAAAAACGTTTTTATTAGACGCATATGTTACTTACTAAAGAGATAAAAGAGATGTCACTTTTCGAAGAAGCAAGCTGCTTGAGCGCAAAATGAAGAGTAGGACTTTTTTTTGTATTTAATGGGACTATGTCAAAACGTTCTGGATTGCTCAATTATTTTTTTTTGCTAAGAGGTTACGGCGTCACCTTCTACTTATCAAATTTGGCACTACTCTGTCATTTTTTCAAGAACGTAAGATGATGATGCTGAACTTTTGACTTGGATTTTTTTTATAAATTAATTGCATTTTAATTGCATTTTCTATAGAAAATGCATCAAGGTGCGAAGCACAATGCCTTTAATTTCTTACACTTTGCTCGACATCGATTAGTGAGAAAATTAGCTATTAAAATAATTTACACCTTTTTGTGTCAAAATGTAGCAAAAGTGTAGAAATTTTGAGAAATTTTTGTGCCCAAAAAAAAGTGGAAACATGAGAAATTGCAGAAAGAGAGGTGAATCTGAGAAATTCATCTTTAAAATGAGAGATGCGCTTGTTTTATTTTTTTGGGGAACGAGATGTTCTGAGGTAGTTTTGTGGAATCGTTAATAACAATGTTAATTTACAGTTGAAAAGTAATAGAGAGTGTTGCATTTAATTTTTTTTTCTACTTAAAATTGCTATTATGTAATTGTGAGTGATCTTACAGTAGGATAAGTAGTAACACAACATACGATATCCCATCGTCAACCTTAATTTTTCTATGGTACCTATCCATTCCTTCTTTGATAATTTTGCTCTAAATCGCAAAAACTCTCTCGATCTCATTACGACTTACATACCTTTTACAGTTTTGCAAATTGTAACTTTTGTATCTATAATTAATGCCGATACACGAACAAACCAGTTTACAGATTTTCAATTGGGAATTGAGGGTAACGCCTTTTTTGTTCTTTTTGGAAAGGCCCCTTGAGTCTTCGTCACTCCTGTCGTTCGTGTTACATGAAATAATATTTGGGACGATCACCTTACCAATTAGAAAACGAAATTTTGATATTTGAAAAAAATTTGCGCGCAGAAAATTTTTGCAGTGGTTATATCATGCTTCTTCTCTCATTGAAATTTAGCTTAAATTGAAAATAAAAATGCCAAGTTTGTCTGGGGCAATGCGAGAATGCTGACGTTTAATTTAAAAACTAAAGAATTACATTTTTTAAGGTTAGATTGTTTGAAAAGGCCGGCAAAAACTATGCAGTTTTAACCATATTCGACGCCTCTTGTAAACGTTTGAGGTTAAAATGTGAAGGATTGTGCAGGATTCGGAAATTAGTGACGTTCTTCTAATAAGTGAAACATTCTCTTTTTTTTTTCAAGAAAAAAGTTGCAGAACGTCGCAATGTCCTTGAGAATTGTAACGACTTGGTCATTGAGTCATTTCCTTTGTCTTCCCTTGTACTCTTGCTTAAAGAGGTCAGGATAAATTAAAAAGAGTGATTACAACGTCGGAGCTTTATAAATTCAAATGATTTGTGAACCTTGGGAACAAAAACGCGACAGTGGTGCGTTCTTTTTCCCAAAGAATCTCGTAATTGTTAAAAAAATTAATTGTCAATGTCATAATATTCTTTTTCGTTTTAAATTTCAGTTTCCTCTTAAAAAAATGAATTCGTTCAAGACTTTGCCATTCTTGGTCACATTTCTTATCCTGTCAGTTCAGACCGGTCCAGTGCCATATGATGACCCTACCAAAATTGAAAATGATATCATGTCACCAACCGAACTTACAACCCGGGTTCGGAGAGCAGATGCGACACTTCAACCACCGACAAACGTGTCTACTTTGAGGACATCCGAAAGTAACACCGTTAAACCGACAGTTGACATGTCCAAAGTAGCTCAATCAAGAATTGTAAGTCTTTTTTTCTAAAAAGTGAACGGGATTTGAAATTTCGAAGTCTTTGTTTTATATCAGTAACCGACTTTACCAAAATGTACTTAATCTGCACTTTTTACTTTCGTTACTCGTACCGACATTCGTGTACACACTGTCACAGTAGTTAAGTTGGACGGGTGACATCGACGGAGGAACGCTGCTTGGACAAGACTTGACGCTGAGACAGAATGATGGACACTGCCTACGCTTAACCTCGGTCAAGACATTTAACCCAACTAAGCATGAAACTTAATTTACTAATGTTGAATGAACGTTTGCAAATACTAATAATCGCTCAAGCTTGGAACACGGGAAGACTTTCAATGTAAAATTGTGCAAAATTGAAAAAAAAATTGGTCGTTTGCGGTTTACTGCCATGGACACATAGAAGAAGACATTGAAGGAATCGTCGAAACTCATGATTTTAATCCCAAACTCACTGGTTTTTGGGAAAAGTTGACATTTTGCAAAGAAACTTGTACAAAATGGCTAATATCCTGCGGACTAATTTGTATAGGAGCTTTTCAACATAATTTACTTTGCATTTTTAATTAGCATTTTTTTCAAAATGTTCTAGGATCAAGAAATGTCTGAAGTACTCCAGTCCTTAAATCTACCTGCTGACTTTGCATCTGGAAATGCCAAAACAAAAGTGAACCCGACCGCATCTTCACCTGCAACTGCTGCCTCAGCTGAATCATCCCGAATTGCAAGACAGTACATGACCGGAAATTCTATGTTGGATAAAATTATGAACTGTCCATGTCAAAAGGATCAACTTAGTGCCGTTGGTGTGAAGGGAGTAGAGTACTCGAACTTGCCCAATCCTGCCATCTACCGTGAACCCCCATACGGACCCAATGCTCTTGGTCCTGGAGACATTATTGCTACTAACTTGAAAAGTGTTGGTGGTACCACAGGAAACGTTTTTGGTCAATTGATTCGACTCATCCTCGGCCTTCCAAATTTGGCCCTGTCACTCCTCAAGCCCTTGATTGTAGGAGCGGCAGATACTTTTGCTCAGACGACAGATGCAGCGGCTGGAGTTACACAACAGGCAGCTAAGAGTGTTCCAATTGTGAGTATAACTCGCCTAATAAATTCATCAAATTAAAAAAAAACATTTTCGACGAAATTTTTCGTCGTAATTTTCTTTTCGATCGAAAATGTTCAAACTGTCCAATTTACTTTTTTCAGGCTGTGCGTTCTGGAGCTCTAGTCCTAAAACGTCTCCTGGAAACATTCGGAGACGTCGCTGGAGGTCTTCTCCATGTCACTTCCAACTTGGTGGCCTCGTTAGCAGCCGCCAAAACTAGTCTGTCCGGTACACTTCCCTTTGCTTTTGATATTTTGGGTGATGTGAGTGGACGTGTAGCAACTACAGTTGGGACAGCCGTAGACTGGGTATCAGGCACTAAGGAAATCTTGTCATCTGGTATCGTACAAGCGGCTAAGACTAAAGGAAATCTTTTTGCTGGAATTGTGGAAGGAACGAAAGGATTTGGTACTGGACTTCTAGAAGGGATCAAATATGGCGTCAATGATGAAATGCCACCAACACAAGAACCTGCATGGAAACGATAGTTTATAAATTTATTCTCCATTTAACTTAATTCATTTGAAAGCCTATGTATTTACTTATGTAGCCTTTAGTACCAATTCTAATTTACATGGTTTTAAGGAACACTTGGTGTATCTTCCTGTAAGTTTGGGTTTAGTTAACTTCGTTTCCTAGGTGTCGATTTTATAAAAAAAAAATTACGTAAGTTACTAGAAATTCATTAAGCGCCTATATGATCCGTGTCACCAGTTAGCGTATGTCACTCTCGTCAGCTCAATCCTTCCTAGAAGGCATTCCTTCGTACCCGCCTCCTCGCGTTTTCAACATGAAAGCATGGCAAGAGTAGATACATTTTATTATTATTTGGGCTAACTACCGTACAGAATTCAGCCCCAGAACCTAAAGAAAACAGCGTCGAAAATAAATACTTTGTAAGATTGTTGAATAGTGAACGCGTTCCAGAAAAAAAAAAGTGTTTTTTTTTTGAAAAAACGAAGAATTTTTTGAAGACTCCAGGATATATCTTTATTTATTGACTTTCAGTTACAAGTTTCGTTAAAGACTTTAATTCTCCAGTGAAATGTCATCATTTTTTTACGTTCTGAGTATAATTTCAGTTTTTAAAAGGAAATATTCGACTTTTGACACGTCATTTTTTTCCCAACCTATAGTTCTAACTGCTAAATGTCGACAATCTTTACTTTTTTTTTTGTACGAAAAAAGTTCGTTGTTTTTTTTTTTAGAAAAAATATTTTTTTGATGTCAAATTCTAAGTTATTTCCGCTACCCTTTCCTGGACATGGACACAAATCTTTGGACTGAAATTGGAATCTCAAAGTCGATTACTCAAAATACGAGGCTCGACTTTTTTAGTATACTGTCGAATGGATATGAGAATTGTCGCCAAGTGGTGGCGACTACAAAAGTGTAACGTACTAAGTGACTACCGAACTTCGGAGGCTCAAGTGCAGAGACCCTTAGAGAAGACTTGCAATAACCGGGTATTTAAGTAGAACGTGCTCTGCTCCTTTGATCGGAAGGCGATTAGACAAGTAGTGAAGCACCAGAGAAGGAATTGAGTCAAAATCGATGGCATCTGCGCTTAATGCAAATTTTCCTGAATCAAATTTTGGCTGAATTCGAATATGAATGAATCCACGAGAACTTCTGGATATGAAAAAGACACAAAAAATGGATATCGACGTTTTTTTTTCTTATCAAAATTTTTTAAAACTTACTTGAGACTCAAGGAGTATCGATTAAAAACTGAACTTTCGCAATGCCGTACTAAAAATGAGCCAGGTTTAGTAACCCGCAGGATTTCTTCAGCTTCAATCCGTGTTATTACTCCATGAAACCAATCTTGTTCTTCCAGACAGACATTGACATTGATGTGTTCACTCTGAATTGCCCTCCAACTTGACCCGTCACCAAAATCTAATTTCATTTTACATCTATCAGGTTTTGATATCCCGCGGGGAGGCAGAGGTTCTGTAAGAGGAATTGGCGGAACTTCTGTCGTCGGTGGAGAATCCGAGATCTCTTCCATTTTGCCTTGATTTGAGTTCCAATCGTTAACCATTTCATTGGGTGGGTCCAATTGCCAAGGTCGTTTAGGTTGACCTTTAGAATCACTCGAGCAAGGCCAAGATTCCCCACCCATGTCCAACGAAATTCCAGAATCGACCAACAGAGCCAATTTTCGTTTCAATTTTGGCATTTCCCATGGAAGATTTGTCAATTGCTCGGCCGTAGATAAGATAACTGAATGCTCGGTCATTGTGATCTTGTCCAAATTCGGCTTAACGTCCGGGACGGTTACGACTGCCTCGATGGGACTTTTGTCAGAAATGGGTGAGAGAAGTTTTGAAATTGGCGGGAGTTTCGTTTCGACTCCACGTTCAAATTTTGGATCTTCACTCCGCCCAGAATCAATGGAGTCAAGAGAACTTACTGAACTTACTTTAACCAGGCTTTGGACACAGGGCTTTGGCTGTAGAGTAATTGTTGACCTTTGACCTTTTTTCTGTAGTTTAGGTATAGGAGAACTTGAATTTGTTGTACTACATCCACTACTACTTTGAATAGAGGAATAAGATTTTATCAAAAAATGTTTTGGACGTAACGGTTCCGAAGCTGGTAATGACCTCGGAATTGTAGGTTGGCCACGACAGTCCAAACGTTTGGAATGTCCAGTACTATCTATTGTCTCGTGACGGTAATTACGAATATTCTGTGGACTACCCTGCTGTTCCTTGTCGCTATTCCAACTCACACTGTCAATGGAAGGAGGTCTGGGCTGGCGACGATGTGGAGTTGTAGTATCGGCGACTGGACAAGTTGATATGGAAGGTGCAATAGTGACACGGTGGTGCTCAAATGGCGTGAGACTCTTTGAACGCCAACGGTGGCTACCTGAAGTGAGGTATCGTTGGGACGGGCGACGACGTCGCTCAAGATCACCAGGACAGAGACCCAGACCATCGATAGATAGAAGAAGAGAGTCAACATCTGGGTATTGCGATGATGGTTGCGTGGTCGCTGACGGAATGAATGCCGTTTCGTAGCGTTTACGAGCCATTTTGTTTCAAATTGAGGACAAAAGTACTTTTTTCGTTTTATTTTCTTTTAAGCAAAATCGGATTTCGATCTCATCGTTTAACTCTGATTGATTTCACATGGTTCGGGTTCACAGAGTTATAAAGGTTGTAGTCTGTGTTGCTAATTTGAGTGGCGTGATAGGAAACCATTACAATTTCCATTTTATTCTAACGTTTGTTTTCTTCGTCATTTCGTTCAGTTGAAAAGTGGTCGTCGTTTTCTATAAGAAAAAACTGAAGGTGAGTAAATTTTAGTAATTGCTGAATTTGGTGATTTAAAGTTAAATTTTAATTAATTAATTGTATAATCGGTCTAATATAATCCAAGTAGGCGGTGTTAAATTAACTTTACATTGATTACCTTTACCGCCAATTTCAACAGGTTTGATTCGAAAGTTTTTCAGAGGTTGCTTATCCAGGAAAGTGACCGCCGTGTAAATAAGAAGCAAGTGCTAAATAACGTCTCGGTAGGGAATTGACCTTTGAATGTCAACTAATAAGTCAATGATATTTGAGCAAGGTCATCCAGTTCACTAAATTGGCACAAGTAAAGAGAAGATTGTAGAAGTGATTAGTTGTTAAATCGTAATTGACAATTAAAGCCTATAACGTGCTGGGAATTTAGTGCCTGGTAATTTTGGGGAGGGTTCTGGATGGGATGGAGATATTGAGGATGACTAAGCGGTGGGTGCTGGACGGTGGACTGTGACTCTGACGTGTCGTTTGGGGCAATCGGAGAAAGCATGGTGAAAGACACCTTTCCCCTACTTCGTCCAGAACTCGCATGTGCAGGCTCAGGCACTAACCGAAACGGACAGGGTGTCTATCCAGATCAAAATCAAAGAGAGTCTCTTTTCCCAAGATCACTTATGCATTCCAGGACATAAAGTACTTTTCATCACGGAGGAGATGCACGGAGTCTTGAGAGAATACTGATATTAAAAAAAACTAGGATTCTAGGATTCTATAATATATTGGAAAAAATTTGGGTTAGCTGTAAGACGACATCTAGACTTTCGCACCTTCTCAATAATTACTTGTAATTCGTTGTAAAAATTGGTTTTAGGAAGCATGTAAGCTAATAATTTGAATTTGAGTAATGACTAAAAATCAGTTGCTAACCATATCGTATAAAATTCAAACATCTATTCAAGGTTTTTTGAGTTTCACGAAATTTCTCGAAGAGTCATTTGTAAAAGTTTTGAAAACAACAACAATTAGCAGTCAAGTTTAGACTGGTAAACTCCAGAGTTGACTAAAAAGTAAATTCATTAAAAACCTTTATAGACTATGGACTTCTATTCTTTAAATTTACAATTTGTTCTGGAACTTTTGTTACTTTTTCAAAGTACTTAAGCCAAATGGTATTTTGGCCTTGGGGTATTTTAAGTTGATGAAAATCTCTTTAAATTCTATACATTGGGAATTTCCCAGGAACAATGTCAGCGTTGTGATTTCCTTTGACCAATTGTAATTAACAGGGTTACTCTGTCTTGGGGAAATAAAGTGTACAGATTGGGGAATACTTTTAACTTGCTCAAATTTCTGAAATGCTCACACTTTTTTTTTCAAAAAAAAAAACAAAAAAAAAAACAAAAAACAAGTTTTCCATCACAAATTTGCACGACACAAATCCCAGTATGTTGTAACATTAACCTCTTAATCCGAAAACCGACTTGTAATTGGTTGATTGATTTACAATCAGAAAGTTTCCCGAGCCTTATTTATTTGTTTCCTACAAACATCTTGTTTTCCGCAGTCTAGACTTTCCCGAAAGGAAAAAAAAACATTAGTTGTAATATATTTTACGTCAAGGATTCTGAGAAGGAACTTGAACTGGAAAGAGTCACTTCATGTAACGTGCATTTCTAAAACTTAAATCCAGTTGAATTATTCAGCCGCTAAAGGTACTCGGGTTCGGTAGAACTTGAATCACATTTATTTTGGCCCACCTGAAGATAATGAAGTGCGTCGAATACGTTCAAATTGTTAATCGTAACCAATCGAATAATGAATGACCATTCGGAACGTTGTCACCTGTTATACTTACCACTAGAACGAAACAATAGTTTCCCAACTTCTTTGAAAACCAATGCCTATGACCAATAAACGACGTCTACCGTGTGGAGTTACAGCATAAAAGTGGTTTTGGGGTGGTGGGTTGTGGGTGGGGTGGGCATAGTGTGGATATGAGCCTGAATCAAAATGGAATTTTGCCACCGGCACTTCAATCCTTTCATTGTTACTTCACCCCCTTTAGTCTATGGAGTAATTTCCGTGGACGTCCACTACTTCAAACTCCCAAAAGTAAAATTCTGCAAGTACCACCACCTTCTTAACGTGGGGAATCATGTCACTTCTTAAACTGTAAGTCTGCAGAGTCCACGTCTATTGTTTGTCATTTCCCTTTCTCTTAAGTACGAACAAACCAAAAAGTCCTTCAGTGCTCCACTTTCACAAAAAAAAATCCCTTGAAACTAACACACTTTGAGGCCCTAGAGTAGTTCCGGAAAATACGGATATTTTGGTACATTTGAAATTGTATCAGTCAACTTGTCACTTTCGGAAAATTGTAAATCTCCGAAGTTTTGAAAAGGTTTCGACTCAATTTCGGTGATAAAGTGTAACTGTGACATAGAAGCGTGCCAAAGTAGTGCGCAGAATCGTAGAATCATGATTTTATCGTGGGGTGCAGTCATCAAAGGCTTTACGTTTTTAAATCTCAATACGCTAGAATGGGCTGGACTTACTATAACGACATTTGTTGCTTTTTACTTTGGATTGGAGTTGGTCAAGGTCATTCACAACACGTGGCTGGGTCAAGCCCTGGGTCATCATACAGATTTGAGGAAGATGGGTGACTGGGCAGGTAACATTTTGTTCTTAAATTTGTAGTAGGCGAGAATAATGGTGGGCTATTTTAAAAGTTGACTATTTCGCAAATCTAAAAAAATAGTAGTTTTTCATAGTGAAAAAGTAGAGCTTTTTTCGCGTCATTAGCGTAATTAGTGTTATTAATTAAAACTAGATTGGTACTTTAGTGGAGTTTAATATGAAGTAATTCTCATTAAAATCTCACGTGTGAATTTTTTCAAAAATCTAATCAACCTTCTAATCTAAATTTTAATGAAATCTTCATAAGAAGAAGCTTATGGGCAGCTGCAATCCAATTTGAATTCAATTTTGTACAAAATATTTTAGCTCTCATACTTTTTTCTATCTTGGGAAAAGTAACTAAGCTTTAACGATACGGGTAAAATTTAAAAAAAAAATTCTAAAAATACATTTCATTATTAATAAGTAATTGAGTTCACGTCACTAGCAGTGTTATCTCATTTCGAAGGCTATACGCTCAAAGTTTAAAATGGAACGAAATGATTCTCACGGTTTAGGCCAAGGAATTCCTTTTTTCTTTAAAAGTTTCCGCACAAATTTCTTTTGTCTGTCAAGGACATTTGAATTCTAAAAAGGTGTTAAATATGCAAAGAGACTTTTGTCTAATGACATTGAGAATTTCCCTTACGACTACGCAAATTGACAATTTATAACATTTCTGTTCCTGTCATTGTCCTCGTCACTAATATAATTACACGCAAGAATCCTTTGCAATGCATGCCATTAGGTGGTGATTGCAAAAAATTTTGCAAATTAGTAGTGACGAAAGGCGGTATGGTGCAAGGAGTTACCTTGGTCACCAGCTTATAAGATAAAAGTAATCGAGATGACTAAAGAAGAGGAATGACAAGCGTCCTTCTTTTTGTAATTTCGCAATGGTTTTCATCCATGACGGTTCATGCGTAACCAAATTAGTAATTGTTTTTTGTCTAAATTTAGTCTTACTAAATTAGTTTTTTAAAATAAACTTTTTCTTTACAGTTATTACTGGTGCGACAGATGGGATCGGAAAGTCATATGCAGAAGAGGTAATCAAATTTTATAAATTACAAACTTTTTCTTAATAATTAAAATTTTTTTCGTAATATTGAAAATTTTATGCTAAATTTTCGGGTCATTTAGTTGGCCCGGCTTGGAATCAATGTAATTTTGATAAGTCGTTCAATGGATAAGCTGACACGAGTAGCCGAGGCAATTGGTATGAACAAAGAAGTAGTTACAATTAACACACGTGCTATTTTTTTTTTGAACTTTCAATATTCTCTAAACTAAACGACTTGTGGATTAAAACTTTCAGCGGAAGAATTCAAAGTGAAGACGAAAGTGATTCCAATTGATTTTACTGGAGGAATTGAAATTTATGATAAAATTCGTGAAGAAATTCAAGGACTAGAAGTTGGAATTTTGATTAACAACGTTGGTATGGCCTATCCTTATCCAGAATACTTCCTGGATATGCCAAATGGTGACAAACTCTGTATGGATATGCTCAATTGTAATGTCGTTTCTGTGACGATGATGATGAGAGTCTGTATGCCACAAATGGCTGAAAGAAAGCGTGGAGTTGTGGTTAACATGGCGTCACTTGCTGCCGTCGCTCCCACACCGCTCATGTGTCTCTACGGTGCTACAAAGGTGAGCTAGCGTTTTTTTTAAATGGCGCGCAAAAATTTCTTTGAAAGTTAAAGCATGTCAGAACAGAAAACGTTGACCTTTGCCCTTCGCCACTTCTGCCGATATATAAAGGTTAGCAGCACTTGAGCGAAAAATGATGCCGACGTATGAATTGCTAACGTACGAATACGATCATTTCGTCGTAGAAAGCTTATACCGCGTAGAATTCTATAGACAAAGAGTTCTCGCCGTTTGCTGTGTTTAACCTTTGACCTCTCTTTTCTCCAGGCCTTTATGGACAAGATCTCACGTGACCTGGCTACAGAATACGCTGACAAGGGTATCATAGTTCAGAGTGTTCTTCCAGGCTACGTGGCTACAAATATGAGTCGAATTCGTATCTCCTCGTATACCGCTCCGTCAGCTACGGAATACACTCAAGTGGCTCTAAAAACAATCGGACTTCAAACAAGGTCGGCGGCATACCCACCACATAGGGTCATGGTAGGTCACAAATTACACTTTCAAGTTTTTAGAACTTAAAGGAAACTTTTTTTTTCAGTTATTTGGTGCAACCTGGGGTCAATTCTTCTTTCCCAATTACATGTCTGAACTGAGCTACCGAATGATTCATCAGATGTGGGTCAAAGCAAAGGCTAACAGAGCACGACGTGCCAAGGCTCAGTAGGTAACGGCCCTTTGAGTGATCTCAAGTCTTTGGATGTAAAACGACTTTGGATTTTATAGAATTCTAGACTCTTTCAGAACTAAATTCAACAAAATTTCACTTATATTTGTAAAAAAAAAAGCAAAGGAGTTTCTACCTTGTGCAGGACGCATGCGTATCCAAGAGGCATTCAAAAGTATCACTGTTTCTGTAGATTTACGGTTATTAGTTTTGAGTAACTACTGTATATTGACAAAAAGTCTTGATGTTGTCCAAAACTATTCTAGAAATTACTATTACTTTTAAAATAATTAGAACATTACAACTTATACATGGCACTCGTCATGACTGAAGATGAGAGAGTACGTATTTACTTTTGTGTAACAAAAAAACGGCTTGGAATTTTATTAGATAAAAACGAATATAATCTGTTTTTGTTTTTATATGTTTCTACACGTTTAGCAACATTTTTTAGACTTATTAGACTTTCCGTGTGCAGTTTCGGCTAACTTGACAGTCTCTCGTTCTTGCTCAGATTCGGCTTGTTTTTGTTTAGACTTGAGAACCTGTTCGGTGATTTCTTGAAAAATCTAAAGGTGAAAAGGTAGAAGGCTGCTAATACTTGTGGATATAAATTTAATTTCTTAAAAGTAGTTACAACTTACTTCGTGAACATTGATATTATCTTTTGCACTGGTTTCAAATAGAGAAATGTCAATTTGGTTAGCAAATCGTTGGGCATCTGAGGTAAGGACTACTTTGCGTGATGGGTCATCATTTTTATTTCCCACAAGGATTTTGGAGACATGGTCACAATTTTGTTCAATCTCATGCAACCAACGTTTGACATTAGCAAAAGAATCTCCATTCGTAACATCGTAAACTACAATTACTCCATGTGTGCCACGGTAGTACCTGAGAACAAAAGATAAACAGTATTTTAAAAAAATGAATAATTACTGGAGAGTTATATTTTGCATATTCGTTGATATACGTTGATGTAATTGTGCGAAAGCGTTCCTGACCAGCAGTGTCCCAAATTTGTAGTTTTACACGTTCTCCTCGGATCACTAAAGTACGGATTTTGAAATCCACCCCAATGGTAGTAATGTAATTAGGTGAGAACATATTATCGGCGAAACGGACTAGGAGAGAGCTCTTGCCCACACCTGAAAATAAAGCAAAGACTTCAATTTAAACATAATTCAAATCATGTAAACACTACCTGTACCATTTTAGGCCAAGAGAAGTGTACGTATCTTTATCTTAGTCAAGTAACGGTAAGATCAAATATTGATGAATGAGAGCGAAACGATGTGTCATAACCCGCCCACCCTTTACACCAATGATTTTATATGATCTTACTGAATAACTGTCCAAACTTACCACTGTCTCCAATGATTAGTAGTTTGAAGAGATGATCGTACTCCTTGCTAACAGTGATATATTGCCCTCCGGTACCCGCTGGTCCAGGACGTCTTGCCATTATTTACTTTCTTGTGGGAACGACTAACAAGGAATGTACAACCTCTAACAATCTAGTACAGTTCGTTTGACATGATTGTGAGCCACGACGAGGAATGTAATAAAGCTAAGTATCAAAGTTAAGTTAACGGAAAATGAAATGAATTTGATAACTAAACATTTAAAATTCGAAGGAAAAACTAAAAAAAAAGTAACGTTGCAATAAGAAGAGAAAGATTATAAAAATTAGGAGATGAGGAGATGACGGATTTGACTGACAGAAAACTAGCAGGGAGGAACAATTGAGAATCGGGCAGGGGCGGGAGTTATCAAGTATGCGCAGCGCACCAACTTTACTTCACAATCTGCGCACCCAAACAAGTCGTAATTCAAAACTAATTTAATAAAAAGGTACTATCTTTAGAAAAAATTTCCAAAAAATTATTGAGTATGATAATTCATTATAGAGAGCAATAAATATAATTAGAGCGGTATAGTTAAAGAAAAAGTTTTTAGCTAAATTCAGAAGAAATTAAACCGTTCTAATTCCTAAATCTAAAACAAAGAATAGCTAAACTTAAAATACATTCGAAAAAAAAGAAAAATTATTTTTATAAAACAAAAGTCACTGAATGCTATCGACCGACAACAAAAATTCCTAAATTATGAATCAGCTCCAATTTTGCCGATCGTACGTGCGGTAGTTTGGTCTATAGCATAAAGTACCTAACCTTAAACTTATTAATCATTGTTTAGACATGTGTGATTTTCAAAAAGAAAAAAGAGAATAAAACAAAGGGTTGGTACCTATTTAATTTTTTTTTAAATATACCAGCATTCCTTACCAAACCCTTAGCCATTGGTCATGCTGTGTTAAATTAACTTTCATAATTTAAAAACAGTGGTGTCCAAAATGAGTTATATTTAACAGGGCGTACACCGCTCTTCTCAGAATTCGAGGCCAAGAGAAACCTATAAATGGGCCTCAACTACATTTCTTCAACTAACCTTCAAATGAATTTTGTATTATTTTGTATAAAAGTATTATTTTCAAAATTTTTCTTAAAAGAAGTAGGCCATTGCTAGCTAAAATCCTAATAATTACGCTAATCAATAGACAATTAATTGAAATGAACCTAATTTTTTTTATAGCAACACTTCATCTTGATTTAGAAAAGACCCCCATCAGCTGCTGTGATCGTATACAAATTTTAGTAAATTCCAATCTGCGCTCAACTCGAAGCTATGAAAAAACACTTTTCAAGTAATTCTACGGCGCACGTTTCTAACCCGTACGCCGCAGCCAAAGGCGTGTGTTTTAGAAAAGTAGGTATTGGACAGGCGCTGAAATAAAGGGCATGGGAAGCAGAGGCCTCCTTTAGTTCTTCCATGAAGTGAAATTCGCCGGATACTTTCGTACCAGACTGAACAGTGTGTGGTGTCCGTGTCTCGTGGTATTTTGGTTCCTTACGTGCGACATCAGAAAGGACTTCAATTAGTTAACTGCAGTTAATTTAAGGTAAGGACTGGTACCCTAGAAAGATCAAAAGAGAAGGTCTGGCCTACGTACTTGGTAATCGTTACCCGAAAGTTAAGAATTGGAGATTTCATAGGGTTCAATTTTTCAGGAGGTATCCTTCGAAATTGTGACTAACGTAGGGAAAGGAGGGTGGATAAGATTGGATTAAGAATAATCAACTACGGTCAGTTTGTTTTTGTAAAGTAGGTTTCTTTGTTATAATTAGACAATGGGTGAGACGGCCAAGAAAAGCAGTAGTCACAAAAATCCAGTTTTGGCTGCTGGAGTTCATCGCTTTGGAAGATCCACATCTTACCACAAGAAAGGAATTTGGGTAAAAAGGAAGCATCCGGCAAAGAAACCTGTAAGTTGTCAATTACTTGAAAACAACTTAGTGATTTGAATGTCTTTTGTTAACATTTTATGATTTTGTCAGGTTGTGGCCAAGAAGGAATTGACTCGAGAGAAGCCAATCGGTGGGGAGAAGAATGGAAAAGTTCGTCAAGTTAAAATCATCAAATCCAAAAGATATCATCCTACTGCTGTAGGAAAGCGGACCTTGGTCAAACATCGTTTTGAGCGCAAGACAAGACTCCGGGGATCATTGAAACCTGGAACTATTTGTATTCTTTTGGCTGGACGTCATGCTGGAAAGCGTGTTGTCCTTTTGAAAAGTTTAGCTTCCGGGCTATTGCTCGTTAACGGTTAGTTTACTTAACCCAACTTTAAGTTTCATTGAATTTTTACAAGTCTATTCGTCATCTAGGGCCATTCAAAATCAATGCTGTTCCACTGCGACGAGTCAATCAACAATATGTTATTGCCACTTCAACACGATTGGACTTGTCTAACTATTCCCTGCCAGAACACCTTGATGACAACTACTTTCGACGAAACAAGGCCGTTGTTCGAAAAGAAAGGCAGGAACAGGAAGGTGATATCTTCGCGGCTCCAAAGTCTGGATATACCGTTAGCGAAACACGGAAGAATGATCAGGTATAATACCAACTGCTAAAAAATCATATTTTGAGATCTTAAAATACGTTTAGTTTTCGTACTAACTTACCACCGGTAAAGTGGAAGTCTGGTATTATGTAATAATTGACATCATCTAGCAACTGCGTTTATTTTTACTCAGGCTGCTGCGGATAAGGCCCTAGTGGAGATTGTGAAGGCTCATCCTGAGAAAAAGGCCCTGTTCAAGTACTTGGGATCTCCTTTCAGCCTTACCAGCGGGCAATACCCCCATAAGTTGAAGTTTTAAGCATATAGTTTCCAGCCCATGAAAAGAATAAACATCTTTTATGTGACTGTTCCGTATAATTTTTTATATTTTTTTTAAAGTTGCTTTCAATTTTGTTTAATTCTATCGTCGCGCCATGTTTTTTAGAATATTTAAAAGACCGACGTGATTGGCCTTGCCTTTATTTCCAGTTTCACTTTCGTAGTAATCTCTCGTAATACCGATTTCCCCTTATTGAGTGTTTCTTTGAATAGATTTCTTTTTTTAGTGTACACAAAAGTAATTTTGAAGTTTTAAGCTCAAAAGGAGAGAAAAATTGAAACGTTGACATTATTTTTTTTTCGTATTTGTTCATTGATTCTTTGTGGGGATATTTTTTTTTTCTTGATTTTAGTTTTCACTTCGTTTTCTTTTTAGACTTCATCAGCTCCTAACCCTCCTTCGGGTGGACCGGGTTCGGCATCTCCGGTTTTGTTATTATTTGAAAAGAGTGTAGACTCATCAGGTGACTCCAGCTTCGATTCCAAAGCTCGAATCCGCATTTCATGCTTGACAACAAGCGCCTTCAACTTTCGAATCTCATCTTCGAGGAACTTAATCTGAAAGAATAATTTAATACTTAATTAATTTAAAACAACTTTTCGGTAAGATTAAGATTGTTTGTTTTAAAAATCAAAGTATTTTGAAACACTCACAGCCTTCGGAGATTCTTGTTGCGTCGGTTGAGGTTGGCGGGCAGTTGGTGGGCTTTGTGGGATAGTAGGTGCATTGTCTTCTCTGTCATCCATTGACTCTCCGTCTGGACTAGTACTAGTCGTACTGGTGACTTCCTTCTTGACCGGACGTCGATCCAAAATATTGGTCATTTTCTTGGGTGCCTTAGGCTCACCTTTCTGGGACGAATCTTTCAGAGAAATGAGAATCGGTTGTGCATTTTTTCCATCCATCCACTCTTCAGCTGATACTCCAGGCTCATCTCCAGGTGTATCAGGATACAAATCCTCTTGAAACAGCTCCGATTTTCGAGGAACAGTCATTCCGATTACTTGGCAAAATCCAGCATTGTTTAGACGATAGAATCGAGCTATTTCACATTCTTTGACAGTAACGCCTCGTTTGGGAATCATGCAAATACCCCGCTGAGGATCAGGTGTTTGAAAGGTATTGATGTAGTGGACGAATGGAGGTTCAGCAGTAACTTCAAAATAACGAATGACACTGTCTCCCTAAAAATAAGACATAGAGTTAAACATGTGTTGAAAAAAACGCTTTATGAATTTTCTATCCTGTTTGTTTACTTTTCCGCAGAGAAAGACCATATTTGTATCTGGGTCATAGAGTGGAAACATGACACCATTTGACGAATCCAGTTCCACCATTACAATTGGTTCTTCCAAATGATCCGGAGCACGTAGAGAGTACTGGCGCTCGCTCATTTTGCTAAATCCAGTAGTAAAGACTAGTCCATTCTTCAAGAAAATGGCTCGAGTTCCTTTGCTACCTTCATGACTCAAGGCCTCCTGCACAAGATGAAGAAAGACTCAATTAAAATTTCAATTTTGAAAAATTAAAGTAGTTTAGTTTAATATTATTAAAATTTAAAGTATATGAAGTCGTACCTCTTCAATTTCTCCAGTACGAGGGTTGATCAGTCGAATCTTTTTATCTCGGCAAGTGGTAACTAATTGGGATCCATCCCAGTTCCAACAGGCAGAATAGACCAGATCAGGATGGCCATCAATTGTAACCAAAGGGTCTCCAGTTCCCACGTTCCAAATAACCACTTGGTTATCACTCCCTTTACAAATCAAATTCAGAGTCAAACTTAATAATTATTCTCTGAATATTCTTCTGAATCATTTTATTTGTGAAAATGAAAATATGAATTAACTCACCAGCGGTCAATAAAACGTTATGAGCAGTTGGATGCCAGAGAACGAGGCCAACACGACGCTGATGATATACAAGGTCTACGACTGAATCCGTAAGGGTACTGAAATCAAGAAAAAGTGATAAATTGTATAATATTTGTAATCAATCATTGTACACATTAATTTTACGTAAATAATAATGTGATAAGTAGCTTCTTAGCTTCTGCTCATCATAAAAGCTAATAATATATTGATTCTGCCAACAATTCCAAATGTAATAATATCCAAAGCTAAAACAACTTTAAACAACCAACAAAAACCATTCACCACAAAAGAAAATCCTAACTGCGTTCACTTTTTTTTGAATTATACCTGAATTGTACTGAAATTGTTCTGGAAGTCTCAATGGGACGACGCTTAAGCGCGAGTGTCCAAGGAGGCTGCTTTTTCCATATATTCATAGTATGTGTAATAACAGTTAATGTCGACAACGTGGTGACTAAATGTTTAATAATGTTATCCTTACCGTGAAAGTCCGTTATCAGGTACTTGCCAAACCTTCACAACGCAATCTTCTGAGCCACTTGCGATGACATTGTCATTGTGAGGACACCAAGCAATATCCAAGACAGGACCTTTGTGTCCACCGACAAGAGGGTAGTCTGGATTGATGCGTCCAACCTGTCCCAATAATTCAAGTTAATATCAAAATAATACACAACTTAATGTTTGGTGAGCCAACTCGTTACCTTATTTAATGGAAGAACGATAAAGGCTCCGCCCCCGGCAGATTCCACAATGATGGCGAGGAACTTAGGATTAACTGCACAGAAAGTAGAGTCCCATGACGACTTGGATACACGAATGTTGTCATAACATTGTTCACGTTTCATTGGAGTGCCATAGACATGGCGAAATTTACTGGATCGCACAACTCGAAACGACATCTTCCTTGACTAATGAAATCCTTTTGGAATGAACAAGATAGAACGAAATTAGTCAATTACTTTTACCCGTTTGGCAACGAACTTCCCACTTTTTAGCGGAACTCGTTTATCCTTGAAAGTAAATTGTGTTTAAAACTTTCCGGCCACCACAGCAGCTAAAAGGGCGATGAATGAAAAAGTAAAAATATTCCGATTGAAAGTTGAAACCTTCAATTTCCTTCATGCTAAAAACTTGAAATCAAATCTCACAAAACTGATAACTTTCCATTTTAACTGGAAAATCTACGTTATCGATACTTGGAAAAAAAATGTCGTAACAAGTAAACGGAAAAGGGAAATCCAAACTTAACCACTATCACCACCACAATGGTTAGTTTTAAGTCACATTATAATCCGTTCATTCAGATCTTTTCAAGTTATAAACCCTATGCCCTAACGAGCCGTAAATTAATTTGGTTTCTTTATAAAAGTACCCAAGGTTATTTGGCAACGAGCCTGGCGTATAACTTGTCAAGATAAACGGCGCGCTTAGTCGCAGTCACTCACCTCAAAATGACAATGACCTAGAAGTAACACTGACGGACGACAGGAGTAACCGAGAAAAGTCAAAGCGCAGTCCAGAATCCTAAGACGGGACGGGATAGTGGAGATCCACGAATAAATTAATACTTGAACGAAGAAAGGATAAAAATCAAATAAATTAGACAAGTGACTGTAACGATTGAACTAACACCGGCTCGTTATTTGTGACCTGCTAATGCTAATCCAGGCAAAAAAGGGAAATAAAGTCTTTGAACTCTAGACAAGACGGAGGGAAGACTACTCTGTAGTAAGTGTCAGTGTCTGACTAATTCTGAATTAGGAGGAGTATAAAGATTCAATAATTGGCAACAAGGGAAATAATAATCAGGAGGCAAATCCATATAAGGTAACATCGGACGAAATTTCTATCACGGTTGCCATGTTTCCTACAATTGCACTAATCCCCACTCTTCCTTCCGCTAAGACTCTCCACAGTCTAGGCATAGTTTTCATAAAACGTGTCCTATTCCAGTGTTATTTAGGTGCAGTTTCCCGACTTTTGAAAATTCTTAATACGTTTTCGGTCTTTATTATGATTTTACTAGAAAAATTTCGATACTACAAATAGAGTTAACCACCTCACACAGATTTATACGAGCGTGACTTTGGTACACAAAATTTCCGGGACACCTTTGGAAACTCAAGTTAAAAAAACTCCAATATGTTCAAACCCTCGACTACGAATTAATTGTAATTTGAACCTATATAATTTGAACTTTAACGACCGTGAACTTGAGTATTAGATGACTTTGCGTTTTGCTTTAATTGCGTTGTAGTTTTCTAAAATACAACGTTAGTTCTCTTATTAAGCAAAGGCCGCTTTGACGCCTGGTAATAATAACTTTTAAATTTTATGTTTAGTTTTTTTTTTTTAAAATATTTAGCTTTTGATATTGAATTGCTGTAAAATGTATTACATGCATCTGCCTTCATAGCACACAATTATTTGGAAGGAATAATATCGAGTACATAAAAGTCAAGTTGGGTCTAACTGCCTGAGCTGCTTCACTAGACTCTCACTCTAGCATGCGTTTAAGTGATTTGCTACTTGACTAAATACGTTCAAAATTGCATTGTGATTCGCACCGTATAAAACAAAGCAAATTCGAGTGCTGCTTTCCATCCGAAAAGTATGACCAAGGCAATAAAGGGTCACTTTATGTAGATTGACCGAATGTCATACAACTCAAACTTGACATTTGGCAAGCGCAGCCGGCATGGTATCTAACAACTCTTAAGTCCTAAAGGCAACAAAAGGCAACTAGCAAGTGATGAAGGTTCGAGGAAGTTGTGAAAGTATCGGGCTTTCATATCGATAACCGCTGATCCCACGCCACATACAAAACCTATTCTTGGATTCCTGTGCAGCACATTAAAAAATCAAAAAAAAAAACCGAATTTGTTTTCTACACCAATAGTGTTTACCAATAAACTATAAATAGATTGAAAATAACGAAGATTTTGGTTGAAGAAAAATCACTTCTTTGAATTGAAATTAGTGCAAAACGGCCTACTTTAATCGATTTTTCCCCCGGAATAACACAAAATGAAATAAGAATTTGTACTAAACTCGGATTAAAATTTTAGCACCGATGAAATTAACAGCGATGATAGTGTCACTTTCGGCTTTGTCTCACGTCTGCAATTCAATTCAATTTCTGAGCAATTCCACCCCTCGGTACAAGCATTTATGATCACGCAGTATTCCTACGAAACGGAGAACAATGAAATTCAATTAGTTTTGGTCACATACGAGAGGCAATCGGCCGATGATTATTTTCTGGAAGAAAATTCATTATTTCAAGCTAATTTACGTTTAATTCAAATATGAGCTACTCAATGATTGAGCGTCAGATGCACCTCCACATCTGACCTTGATCCTGCTCTATGTTTACCCGTCGTAGGTCGGGCTGGAAGTTAGTCCCGGGAAGCCTACTGACCTCCTTCCCTTGCGTTAAACCTCCAAGGAAGGTAAACCCGTAAGGGTCCTTTTCAGTACGAAATGATTTAGAGTAATTTTTGGCTCGAGAACAATGAAACCCCTTCGTGAGCCTTGGCGTAATAAACAAGTAATGAAAAATAACCAAATTCAAATTCTGTTATTTTAAAATTCCAGTTTAATTTTTTTAAAACTTAAATTATGATTTCTTAATTTTCAAATTTATTGAGTATACTACTAGTGTTCTTTACATGGATGGTTTGCAAACGAAACCTCTTGAAACCCAAAGGAATCCGCGAGTTTTAAACCTAAAGCAGAAAATAAAGCCTTGTCTTGTCAGCACTTCAGCAGTCATCAGTCTCATTCTCTCATTCATTCACGCGGAAAGTCCTTTCCGTAGAACGCAGTGTTCGTAAAGTGTTAATTCATTATGTAAGTGTCAACTACCACAACTCTCAAACACATTTGAAAACACGCCCATATGCCAAGTGTCAACGTTGAGTTGTTAAAATTGATCGGACTTTATTATTAAAGGAAAAGGATCTCCTACACGTTTACAGTTTTTCAAATCGTGGAACGCAGTGCTTTTTGTGGGTGGCAGCGGCAGCCTCAGAAAGGTAATTAGTGCTGTTACTATACATTTTTTTTGTTACTTAAGTTAGATACAAACTGTCTGTTTCGAATACTTTATTATTACAAACAAATCTCAACGGAGTTGCCTTTTGTAATTTCAGACTAATTACTGGAGGGGATAAAGGGTAGTGCTTTTGAACGCTAGGCGCTGGAGAACGTAATTAAATTATGAGGCCCATCATTATCACTATGTTTGGGAAGGCTGGGCAACTAGTGAAGTATTACCCACCACTTAGTGCGGTGAAGAGGTGTTATACCAGGTTGGTAACGTAATGTTGCTGTTTTTGAGTTATCTCATTATTAATGCAAACGATGTATTGTAATTATGTAATTGTATAGGCTTGCAGAAGTAGGGAAATTAGAAGCCTTAAAAGCAGAAGGAAATTATGAAGTTGGCCAGATTTTTTTGCACCGAGTATTCGGATACCGTGGTGTCATTCTCTTCCCATGGTTGGCAAAGGTATACGACCGTGACATCGCTAGTAACAAATTGAGAGAAAAGTGGGTACCTTACATTATTTTTTTTAGTACGTTAAAGACTAAACTCAAAACTGATATTATTACATTACAGACCAACGCGTCCGTCCGACATGGATGAAGCCACGACATTTAGTCATATTGGAAGAGAAGTCAAATCAAAAGAGCATCCTTTCTACCAAGTATTGATTGATTCGAGGTAAGTAGAAGATAGAATTTATGTGTGTCCACTGTTAAGAGGCACAATTGACTTTGGACATTGTCGTCGACCGTTGAAAGTTTTGTAGTTACGTAAAGTTACACTTGCGGGTTTTTTTTATCCAGAGACTGTCCTTACATTAGAGCCCAAACAGAGGCTGTTACGTTTCTTGGAACTGTGGAGAATAGCAGAAGTAAGCAAGCGAACAATTATTTTGAATAGATTAATAAATTCGACGGACGAATTAACTGTTTTCTTCCTTCTCACTTCTCAGGTCTCTATGCTATTCCGGGTCTCGACTACGTCTCACACGAAGACATTATTCCCTACATCCCTACTGAAAAGAATGCCTTGCATCATGAACTTTTTGATAAATTTCTTCAGTACGACGCTTCCTCTGACCCTCCTTTTGTAGCTCGAGATACGCTGAAAGCATGGCAAGAGAAGAATCACCCTTGGTTAGAACTTTCAGATGTTCATAAAGAAACTACAGAAAATATTCGAGTAACGGTAATTCCATTCTACATGGGATGTCGTGAGTCGCACAATAACAATGTCTACTGGGTAACACCTTCGTATACATTCAGTCAGTACTAATTTAAGTTTCATTTCCCTTGAAAATAGTTCTATTTTATTGTAGTGGCGGTATTGTATAAGAATTGAAAACGTGGGTGACATCAATACCCAACTTCGTGAACGTCATTGGAGAATTTTTAGCCTTTCTGGAACTTTGGAAACTGTGAGACCCAATAATTAACTAACCTAACTATAAAACCAGAATAATAACGGCTTCGTGTAATTACAATTTTTACATCAAAAAGGTCCGTGGCCGTGGAATCGTAGGACAGGAACCAATTTTAACAAAATTAAGTCCAGCCTTTCAGTACTCGTCACATGTCTCACTTCAGGCTCCCTCTGGACACATGTGGTGAGTATACGAATTAAAGTAAGAAGCATTAAAACTCAATTAATTTCGTTCCAGGGGAACATTCAAAATGGAGAGGGAAGATGGACACGCATTTGACTGTAGGATTCCTCCATTTTCTCTAGAATCAAAAAGTGACGACAACAAGGATCCGGCTTAAAGTTACTTTTTAGTTTTGGTGTAAAAGGCAAAGTTGACCTTGACCCTTTACGTGTGACAACGTCTGTCTATTATCTACGTTCTGCGCAATATTAGCTGTTAGGAACTGGAAGGAAACCCGTGGAGAAGTAACCAGTTGTACTGGTAACAGAATTTCTATTTTGCTAATTGAAGTTATTTGAACTTACTGGGACTTCGTAGGGCACAAGGTTTGTGTTTGATTCACGAATTATTACCATTTACTAACTATATTGATTTTGTTCAAATTAAACTTATAGATTCTCTAACGTGTCGGGTGGTACTAAACTTCAACACATTTTACGAACCCATAGATCACTGTGTAACACGACGAAGTAAAGTAAACTTATCCAAGAAAGACTCGGGGCTTTCCACATGATCTTTTGGGGAGTTTTTTTTTTTTGGAGAAAAACGGGTGTTTGTTTGCTCGGGGTCATTGACACGTTGAAAAGTGTTTATCGTCCAAAGATCCCGTCTTTCTTTTTATTTAAAAACAAAGTTTACCACCCTTTTATTTTTACCTCTATTTTCGTGGATACTAGAACTTACTTATCTTTAGTTCGAAATTTTAACAATTGAAAGGAAATAAGTTAAATCCAGTTGGCAAAATTTAGAGGGGATTTACGACAATTTGAAAGTACTAGGCTATTGGTCGGAGAATCCTATTTGTTTGGATTTATTGCGCTGTTTGTGCATCAGGAAACGGATAGTAATAGAGAACTGGTGATGGATTGTACGCAGCTCGGGCACGGTGTCGATGAACCTAGTGGGAATTCAAGTGATTCCGAGTGTTAAAACTACAGAATTGAAACTTTTTAAATTAAAACTATGTACCTTTTCAGATCTGGCATCGTCGTCATCATCATCTTCTTCTTCATCCTCGTCTTCGTCATCATCTTCGTCGTCATCATCCTGAGTCGCTTTTGACTCTTGTTTTGCTGGAACAGCGTCAGACTTAACGACTGTTGCTGTGGGTTGAGATGGTGAACTTTCTTGGACGATGATAGGAACAACTGAAGGAACAAGTAGAGTAGTCGTCAGTTTAAAAACAAAAACATTCTTTTACGCGTTGTACTTACCCGGGTCACTGTTCTCTTCCGGTTGAACCACAGCTACGGCCAATGGCTGCTCAGCACCTGCAGCCACTTCATTTTGTACTGGGCTAGAAGCTGCGACTTCATCTACATCTCCACGTTCACTGGATCCAGGTTCCACGACCAATCCACCTGGACACGGCGTAGAATTTTCTAACATTCGTTTACCCACTTTGTTTTGTTCCAAAGTTTATATCACTTACCAACTGGATCATCGCGCTCTTCATCCTCTTGACTCTCATCATCGTCATCTTTGTCCTCCTCAGATTTTTCATCCGACGTTGTTTTCTCCCGATCGGCTTCATCCGATTTTGGTTCTTCTCGCTCAAAAATTCCAAGATCTTCGGCCTCATCATCTTCAACACCCTCACCAAGTACAGGCACTGGTTTCCCAGATGGAACTACCTTCTTCTTTGGTGATCCCTTCGGGGGTTCCTTAGACGGTAACTTCCTTTCATCTTCATCTTCATTTTCATCCTCCTCCTCGTCGTCATCTTCATCTTCATCTTGTTCACCCTCGCCATCTTCGTCGTCATCTTCATCTTCCAACTGCCGACCTTTCTTCTCCCCAGAAGTAGCCTTCTCGCCTTCCTCCGTCACTGCCAAAAAACGCTTTGATTTAAACAATTTGCCGGGCAGGGTCAAGGGTCATGACGAGTATACCTGTTGTAGCGGGTGTCACTTCTTCCTCACTTTCTTCATTCAGAGATTCAGTTCCTGGAGACGCTGAGGAGGCACTCGCCGCGGGTTCTTCTGGAGCTGCTGGAACACCGGGAATAGCTGGAGGTTCAGCAGGCCCATCGTTCGGTGGAGGAACATCTTCTGATGGACTGGATTCCTCTACGGGGGCAGAGTTCACGGTTAGCAATACCGTGCCAAAAAGTATCACCAATGCGAAATGGAAACGCATTTTCTAGAAAAAAAAAAGTTGAGAAAACTTTGAAAATTGACAAAATAGTAACAGAGATAAGTCCAAACGTTAGTGAATTACTTAAGGTTTCTCCTTTAAACTTTAATTTATCTCAAGAAAATTTTAAATTTATAGTCAATTAATTTTCAACGTGCACTACGAAGTTGGTCAATTTGAGAGAAAACGTTGAATTCGAAATGATTGGGGTAAAGTGGGACAAGTATGACCTGTACCGCAAGTCTTAAAGAACTGAACAAAAAAACCTGGTTTACTTCTCAGTCAAAATTCACAGTTAACTTCAAAACTTGTCTTATTTTCTTATGAAGTTCATTAAAGAACAAAAAAAAAATAGCCTAAATGCATTTCGACCCCTGATTGCACAAAGGTCAGGGAGTATTAATGAAAAAAAATGGAATGGCAGACCAAGAAAAAGTTTATACCTTCCCGTTTGTAAAAGAATAAGTCGAAAACTCTAAAAATTCATTCAAGAAACCGGTTTCAATGGGTTTCAAAAAAAAAAAAGAATTTTCAAGAACCGTGATTCGGCCAGTTGAAGTGTTGAACCTAGTTCAGGAAATTGCAAAAAAAAAAGGCATGAGAGTCGAAAAGACCAACTACGACGCCTCCACTTTTAACTGTTTAACTGTCAGCCTTTCAAAAAAAACTGTCAAAAACAATTTTTTTTCAATGAAATTAATAAACCTTAGATGAAAAACACTTTACAGTATTTCTCAATTCTGAATTTTAACTAGAGAAATAACCCCATATTTACGTTTATTAACTTAAATTGCGTCAGTTATTTTTAATTTTTGTGAAAAAAAAAACAACCAATTTCGAAACTGAAAATTTATTTCTATCAAAACAGACGGACACTTTTTCTGTGCAAAAGATTTGTTTTAAAAAAAAACGGAGTAGTATTTGTTACCTTGAATCGCAACTCCTCCACAGAAACAAGTTCTTTTCCCTAAGAACTGACGCTGACTCACAGTTGAGAGTTCAAGAGACGAATTGCCTTATCCTAAAAAAAACGTCTACTTCTTCTGAACCTTGGTCACTGACTGAAGAGAGTGAGTCGTCGTACTAAGGTTTTTAAGAAGTAGTTTGTTGACCCTAAGTATCAAGTTCTGGTTTCATGTTAACTTCGATCTGTCCTCTTACCCGGACACAATTCTCAGTCAAGACCAAGGTGAAGCTAAGACCTCATGACATACTAAGCAACATTACACCTTCCCAAACTGGTCTCTTTCAATGGCCCACCGTTGTTGTTACCTTGATCATCTTTTTCATTATTGATGAGTTTCTCAAATTTTGATGTTACAACGGCAAATTTTACTCCAATTTCATCCAAAATCCTTTTTTATTATTTGAAGAATAGTCACAAGAAATTAGAAGTTAAGAGAATTGGTGTAGAGTATTGGCACTTCATAAAACAAAACTTACAGTACTCTGGAGAAAAGAAGAAGATTGTGATGATGTAAGTTGTAGTAAGGGTCCTTTACCATGCTAATTATTTCTTACAGAAGAGACGTTTCGTTAAGATGCTTCGTTACTCGGTTCAAATCCTTTGCTCAATTTTTCCAATTGTTGAATTTTACATTGAGCATGGTCAATTAAGGTGGTAGTTGAGTGAATGTAGCTAGACCTCAATTTAGTTAAAACCCGTGAAAGTCCTTCCCGTAGGATTTCGTCATACAAAGCAGTGGAGCTTGGAACTTGTGATCTCCAAAATGATGCCAAATTCGATGAATTAATTTTTGAATAGTTATTGGTCAAGGTCTCAGTTAAAGTACGTAGTGATGTAGAAACCATCTTAAAAGCATCACTCGTACTATTGATCAGTTCCACTATTTGGGTTTCATCTACAGTTTCAACTTCCGGGACCTAAATTCGGGGAAAGATGATATTATATCAAATGAATTTAGTTCTTAACTTCTTTTAGTTAACATTATTTAGTTACCTGTGGTTTCGACCTCTTTTTTCTAGCTTTTCGCGTACAGTTCTTCACCATAAAACTAATAAGGTCTAACACGACACAAGAGAATGACAGGGTCTAAAATTAAAACAAAATTAAAATATTATTTTTTCCATCGTTTATGTCATTCTTTTAAAAAATCTCACCTCAATTAGTTCCGTAACTTTCTCAAAAATATTTGCAACATCTAGTATACACAAATTATTCAAATTTGTCACATTTTCGTCATCAAGTACAGCTTTTATGCAGGCATGAAGTTTTGTATTAACAACAAGAAAATTTGCATTGATTTGATTTTTCCCAACTTCAATTGTTAATCGAAATAAGTCCATCAAATATTCTAAGCATGGACCACTGACATACTGAGAAATTCTGGGTGGCCACATGACATCGATAGTAACCTTCACATCAAATGATCACAATTTAAGTCAAATCCAAATGTATTTTGTAATATTACATGTAAAGTCTCACATCGTTCATCACATATTGAGTATAATCCCTTGTAGTCACCAAGAGGTCAAGTGAGGTCACGAGCTCTTCTAGTTTCGTTAGTTCACCCTCATGTGGTTCTTGAGCTCTTAGATGTTCCAATATTAGAATCGTATTAGAGAGTAAGCTTGCCACTAAAGATCGAACGCGTAGACTAGTTTTTTCTGCAGCAAATGATCTCTCTTTCCATTCGCTACTCTTCGGTCGAGGTTTAAAAGTGTCAATTAATTCAAAGTCTCTAGTATCTGTTAATTGGTCCAAGTTGTTCAGTATATCATTTTCAATATTACCGCTGTTTCCCTATAACAAAAAAAAAACACGGCCTTAATCAAAAAATTTACCTTTGTACTCAAAATGCTTAAGACGTTGAACTTGAAAACGAAGAGGAAGCTTCCACTTTTGGAGTTACACTATTGGAGTTCCACTTCGGTCCAGATTCCTTTGGAATCTTACCTGCGCTTTCGGATAACTACAAACTTGTGATGTACAATACTCCAAAAGCATCCTTTCCACAGTAATGAACGGACGAAGCGAAGAATTGAGCAAATGATCACGAAATTTTATAAATTCTAAAACTTTTTCCCAAGACCCATATTTGTATGCCGACAAGACATGCTCCATTCCCTGTAACAACAAAAAGTGAAGACAAATAGCGCTTGTAAAGCCTATTTTAACCACTTCTGACGGCTCACTGAAAATAATTTGAAATATTATGATGATAAAGCCGTTACCGAACTCTACTTTTCCATTACTCACCAATCTTACCTCTTTTTCAAAAGTAGAGAAAAATGTTTCAATGCCATTGATAGAGCGAAAAGCTTGTTCGTAATTGGCACAGGAAATAAGCTTTCCAGTGTATAAATAGCTAGTAGAAGCGAGCATGCAATGTTTCAAGTCCAATGGTCCAAAAGTTGCCAATCCAGCCATTGAAGCTCCACAACGAAAGTAAAGTTTACCAAGAAGAAGACGTGTTTGTGAACTAGTAGGGCTCATTTCGAGACAGTACTGAAGAATTGACAGGGCTAGAAGCGGTGCTATGTCACGTTGATTTGGTACAAATTTTTGCTGATTCTCCAAGTGTAAACGCGACATTCCATTTACAATTTGAGAAACGTCTTTGTCCGACACAGAATTGTTAGTCAGACTTTCCTTTGAATGATTACTATCATATGGATCCTCTGCTGCTGTTATTGAACTGTCGTCACTTGTCCAGCTCCAGTCGGAATCATATGACCAAAACTTGTCAATAAGAGTCAAGGCGGCAACGTTGATAAAGGAGTCGTGTGCATCATCCTTCCGAGGTGACTTTGCTTCATAATATTTTTGTTCAGCTCGAGTAATCATATATTCGTTGACACAGTAGGCAAAAGTGGAACGAATTCTTTCGTTATCATCGTCTAAACTGACTGTTGTGAACGGTTGAATGTACCTTTTAGTATAACAACAGTTGACTTTCCCTTGAGTATCGTTCGCTTGTTGAGGTTGAAGCATAGCATAAAGCTAATGGACAAAACGAAAATTAGAAAACGAAATAGTCGAAACGACGGATTGTAAATTCTTGAAATACAAACCTTGAACTCTTCTCGATCTTCGGCCAAATCGTCTCCTACAATTTCAATTATCTTTAACTTCATTTCTTGAGTAGTTAGAGAGGCAAAGAAAGGTTCAATATCTGCAAAAAATGAAGGTAAGCGTCCATAGTAGAAAAGATACTTGCGAAGATGTCGAATTGGATCAAAAACATTTGTTGAATTATTCTTGACCAAGTGACTGTATAAGAAAAGAGGAGAGAGAAGAATCGCGCGAGAAGTAGACGGTGATCCAGGAAGAAATTTATCCAGTGAATCCAAAAACTCCAAAGCGGCTGTACTGTCAATCAAGCCGAAGTGTGTAATGTAGGTTTCATAATAAGACCATTCACCCAAGTTTTTCAGTATAATGGATTCCAAAAATTTTGCAGTTGTCGCTGAATCTTCTGTCATTTGTATACATTCAATTTTTATACGGTAGTAGAGTCCAGTTAAAACGGATGTCTTGTACGTTGTTAGTCGGTCAATGATCGTGAGTATTTTCTTATAGTTCTTTAGTCGTTGAAGAAGTAGAATGTAGAGGCTGATCTCATGATCAGACTCGATATGATTTTTCTCATCAAAAAACTTTGACATCATTTTTTCTGCTAATGGTAGACTAATACGGGACGAAGGATCGGGATCGAACTCTGCTTTCACAAATAGACTCATCACTGCCCAAGCAAAGTAAGGAGACTTTGGATATAACTTATACAAATTGATAGCCACTTGATACTGTTTTTGAAATTCTGATACTCGAACGTTGGCCATAAAACACGAAGAGAGTAAGTCTTCCGACTTGTCAATTTTGCTTGCATTTTCCAAAATTGTACAGACCATTCGTGGTTGTCCAAGTTCACGGAAACAAATTGTAAGAGCCTGAATGGTGTTATCTTCAGTTGGGGTTTCACTTACAAGAGCGTCAATAATAGTTTGGCAATCTGCAACGTGACCAATACGAAGTAGAGCTAGTGCTTTGATGGCCTTAGCACATTGAAAATCCGGTTGTTTTTTAAGCAACCGATCGACTTCCTGGATGACGCGTTTGTGATTCCCTCTATCCAGGAAATCGTAAGCTGGGCGCAATCGGCGTTCTTGTATTGCTTGATCATAGACGTTTGATCCTTTCCCTTTGCCTGCCATCCTTGTTTAATAATCTGAAAAGCAAGATCAGAATAATCATATCATCGAAGAATACTGTAAACTTTAGTTTGATTTTATGCATTACCTTATTTATATTACTTTAAATGCACTCCAATTCCTTTTGATATGAATAAAATTTGTGATGAAGATGAAAGCAAAAGAAAATGTTAAATTTCACTTTTCACACATTGAAAGCACGGGGACGTGAAAGACCTTTTGTTACCCTTCCTCTGTCCTCTGAACAAAATCACATTCCCCAGTCACAACACCACTTACCTGACACTTTACCTTGTGTGAAGATGGGCAGAGAGGTTTTAATTGATTTGTGGTTGTAAATTGAAATGTTACAATTGGCGCCGTTTAAAATCTTCCCGCCGCTCGTTGTGTGACTACAAGAACTAAAATAGTCCAACTGGAAGGACCAGGCAGTATGGCATGAGCTATCAAAACTAGCCCCCGTTTGTAGCAAAGCCTGGTGCATTTAAACAAAGTTAGAAGAACGTAGGACCAAGAAGAAAACAATAATCTTATGATACTAAAAATATTTTATATTTTTTTGTATTTTTTTAACTAAAAGGAAAACTTTCGATTTGCACCCAAAATAAAGAATAATAATTGTTCTTAACAATTATTGTTATTACAGCTTTCTTTAGTTACACAATTTTGCCCGATTAATTTTTATAAGAAATTGGTTCGTCAATTCATAAGCATGAAAACATTGTTTTTTTTACATTAATGGAAATGGTCAAAGTGTGTTTTTTTTATTAAACTGCGGACTATGCCAAAATATTTTTCTAAAAACTTTTTGTCATAATTTTTGTTCAAAATAAAGTTTCTTTCTAAAATATATAAAATCTTTTCTAATCCTTTTACAACATACTAGCAAAACTTATGTAAATACGTAAATCCAAAAAAGTAGTATGTGGCGTAGACTGCCCGAAAAATTCTTTTGCCTCGACAAACTACGAGACGAGAGGAACCCTGCTCTACGCTTCAATGCATAAGTGCAAGTCTTTGTATACCGTCGCCGTGCACTTTCCACTTTGACTTCCTTCTCCCCAACTAATCTTGTGCTTTTTGCACTTTTATTCGTCATCTCAAACTTTCTTGTAAGTTGTGTCGTCTGCCTGTAAAAGAAGAAAAGGGCAACGTCCTTTGCTGCGAATGACCTCATTGTCATCGCTTCTATTCTCCTGTTTATCAAACAAAAGTGGTTACTAGCTATCAACGTCCACGAGTCATCATGTTGTTCGAAGATGATCCCACGGAACAGAAGCCGGATCGTGACACCTTAGACCAACAACTTACGAATAGCAATGGAAATGCGATTGAACCAGGTGATAATGAACCAGAACAAGATTCGTCATCTCCGTCAAAAGCAGTAATGCAAGAGATGGAGAAAGATGATGACGAAGATGGTCTAGAGGAGCCGGGGTTCACTAGCCCTTCAAATGGTCATCGGGCTTCTCCAAAAAACGGAGAGGTAGAAGAGAATGAGTCGCCAGGTAAGTTTCTAGGATTCTCAGGGTACATTTAGTCACATGAAGTGATTCATTCAAATTAATGCGGATTCGGAATATTGTTAAGATTGCTTTGTAAAATGATTAAATACCCAAAACTGAATTCTAAAGCGAACAACATAAAGTCGTAACGACTAGGATGCTGTAGAGGTTGGTATTCGCTGCATACTAAATATTAACGACAGCCTGATTCATGAATGACAGTAGGTTGCCATATGAATTGCCGGGACAGGACAAGAATTTCTGATTCCGTCTCTCCGTAGGGGTTAGGGTACCTGACGAGGTACGGAACCTAGCCAATACGGAGAGGTGGGAACTGGGAAGTGACTCAGTCAGATGCTTGTCTCGGCTATTTATTTTTCAACTTTAATTTGTTACTACTTACTAATAGTTGGGTAACTAATTTAACAAACAATTTTTTTTTGTTTCACAGGTGACTTTCATCCAAAGATTGAGTCAGTTGCAACGTTGGATGGTAATGGAACAGACATCGGCAGCCGAATGACTCAACTTCACAAAGAAGTGACGAGTCTTGAGTCTCTTCTGATTTCTAAGGAGCTGGAATGGAACGCAATCCTTCGTCTAAAAAAACACAAGGAGTTACTTTTGGAACAGTTGAGACGCGAGGGAGAAATTTCCAGTATCCTCAGTCCGGTTGAAGGAAATAATGTGCAGTCATTAACCAAAGAGTATCTAACACTTGATGAAACAAGTATTGAAAAGATGGACTGTGACACAAAATCATTTACTTCAACCATGAAAAATGAAATATCCAAAATGGATTTGGAAATTACAGAAATTCGCAGTAATCGGCTACAGCGACTGACTCAGAAACCTGGACCGATTCCATTAGAGCATCGAAATGCCTCATTGGCATTACGACAACTCTCTGAAAAAAATTCTGCGGAATTGAAACAGGGTCGGAATGGTCCTATAGTTCCGGTAACAAGTTTGATTGCAGATTACCGGTAAGTAACTACCAACTACCCCTAGCTACCTAACTTTGAATTCGCAAAAAGGAGTTTTTCTACAATTTGATTTCAATTTTTTGGGGGTGTTTTTCGCTGTTGTTAGTTTGCTAGTTGCCAAGTTTATTTATTACTAGTAGAACCCACGGATTGGTGCGAAGCACCAAATAGTATTGGGCTTTCCGGTAATCTCCCACCCGTCTTCCGTCTCCTCCGACCGTTTCACTGCGATGCAGGCGACGAAGTTTTGTACAGCGTGAATGTACATAAAATGCAAGTTGCTCTATAGTGTTTTGAATTAAAAAGAGACAAAAGTGAAATATTTTAGTTGCTCCGCCACGTCGTCCCACTGGAGACGGTAACGCTGGATCCATAGTTTTCCTTTCCTGTGCCATTCCCGTTGACATCCACGCAAATAAACAAACTTATTGGTGGAAAAATCTGTTGCTCCGCCTCCGATAACGGCTTAGCAAATCAGATTGTTTATTTCCAATGGAATGGCACGGGAATGGCAAAGGAAAGGAAAACTATAGATCCAGCGTAAAACGGTACGAAGGCGTGGCTTTCTTTCCCGCTTCCAGTTTCTGTTATAAGGGGAGACAATGTGGGGGGGGGGGCAACAAAGCAAAATTTTCTGTAGAACTCTGAAAATCCTCTCTAGAGGGTGAGATTTGTTATTTTTCGAATTTTCCGCCCGGCGGATACAATAGGGGGATCTAACACTAATAGAAACTGGGGGCGACTATCACCAGCGATCAACCTTACTTCAACCCATATTTCATTAACTTTTTGCATAACATCAACATTTTTCTCCTTACTTTTCTATTCTGATTGAATGTGGAGGATTTTTGATGCATAATACTTTATTTTGTACTTATGATTTAGAGCAAAGCGGAAGCAGGAATCAAATTTGGTATCAAGAAAAAGAGCAAGGAACTCGAAAGCATCGACCCAACCTTCAACCAACAGTATAAGCTATTCGGACGTCCTCCTGTCATTGGCCAAGATTTCATCGAGTGAAAATAAGACACCTGACGTCCCATTTACAAATTCCTCTACTGTAAATTCAAAATCTAACTCACGTGGCGGTGGAAATGCCTCAACCGCAACGAACAAATCCCAAATTACTTTGGCCAAACTTCTTAGTACCTCCGGTGGAACGAGTACTTCAGCATCACTACGTTCAGATGAAAACAAACCATCTTCGGATGAATATAAAACCAGGCAACAGAGCAATTCGGGCTCAAATTCAGATGCTGGTATCTCCCTTTCTAACTTATTGGCATCAACTAAGGTAGGGGGAGATATTTAGTGAAACGAAATTAGGCTTTTCCAGTAAACGCTGAGATTTTAATTGTTTTCAGGCCCGTAGTGAACCCGCATCTCAGAAAACTGAATCAATTCCAATCTGCCAAGGGTGTAACAGAAATCAAGCTCAATTCGTCTGTGCCGGATGTGGTAGCCAGTGGTATTGCTCCAGAGAATGTCAGGTAATTGGTTGCAATTTGAAGAGAGAGCTTGTTTAATTTGAAAGAGAGAGAGTTACCATTGATTTGGTGTGGTTCAGGTCGATGCTTGGGATGAGCATGCGGAGTCGTGTTCTGGATAAGAAACCACTTACCGCCTCCTCCGTGCTGGTGTACAAGACTCATCATTAAACACCTGACAACTTCCGGACGAGAGTAACTCGTGATCAGAAATGAGGATTAGTTGAATAGGATGAGAACAAATAATGTGATTCACGGTTTGCTTCAGTTCACATCATTTATAGTATTATTGTCTCCTAATATTCAAACTTTTAATTTTCTGAGGTTACCGGATTTGGTCAAATCGAATTTTTTACAAGTCCCCGGCCCTGTGTGTCAAAGGTTGATATTAATGTTGTAGATTACCCTCGACTACCCAATCCCTAATCAATGACTATTTACCTCAAAACTCTTGTGCTTTGCGAAATTTTTTTTTTGAAATATTTGTTTAGGCAGTCAAAAACCTTGTTGTGCGCTGTGACACATATTAATCCGTATGTTTGGATGCTCTTAACTTAAACAACCGGAAAAGGCAAACTATGGATGCGAATTAGTGACATAAAATTTTTTAATCCACGCACGTCATTGCGACTTGGTAAACTTCTTGTTTCAAAATGCTTGAGAACCTTTACTGAGACTAAAGTTACTCTAGTGGAGATGATATTTTGCGTTTGCTGCAAAGTCAACGTTATAAGCGACTCACAACCGACTCTCGGTTGTGAGTCGCTAGTATATAGTTACTCGCAATTTATAGCGACTACATTTTTGAGGCACCCGAGAATAGTGCTACAAATATATAATCATACGCAAATTAGTAACTTCACGGTTACAAGTTTGAATCATAATTCTCAGATACAGTAAACATTCCCGTATTGCGACTGACACGGATTCGTAAGTTTGAGTTTAGTCTCCACCCCCTTACCATAAAGTTAGAAATATTGCACTTCGAGTCGCAAAACTCGATTTGATTACAAACGTCGTAAACTTATTTCCCTCCAACTTTTTGCGTATAACGGTAACGCCCCTGGAGAGAAAGGGACGCTATTCGGTCGCAATACGGATGTTTACTGTGCCCAAAACGGTTCCATGTCATTATTTCGAAAACATTCACTTCGAATTTAGCCTAACCTAAACGTGATTTGAAGTAAAAATTTTTCGAAATCATTGCATTCGAAGTGAATGTTTTCGCAATAGTGACCGGACACGGAAGAATATGACTTAGATAATGCGGTTGGTTATGAACATTATCACCTTTGACACTGCTACCATCCCCGTTGAAATCATGATCATCTGTTTGAATCTCGCCGAGCAATCAGTTATTAATTGAAAACAAAATTTTTTTTTTCGTTGGGGAACGGTTTCTAGCCAATCGGTGCGAGTAAATTCATAATGTGTGGGATAATTATTACCGTGGGTAATAGGGCTACAAATACTAGGGAAAAAACATTGGGGCCTGGGTAGCCATTATTTGACCAAATCCGGTAACCTCCTTTAGTTTACTCAACTTAAAACTGCAGTGGGGCACGACCGTATATAATTCTGTATTCCTCATCAAACAATTAATGAAGCATGTAAAAACAGATTTTTTTTATTTTAGGCAAGTTTTATTAAAAAAAAACATTTATCAAAATAAACGGTTAGAGTCAGGCTCCTCTTGTTGAAACAATTAGTCGGGGTTTATCTTTAGTTGCACGTTTTTTTTCAAAAATTTCCTATAACCAGGGACGGGAGGGACGTAGTGACAATACACATTTTTTAAAAAACTGCACTAAATTGCCCAAAAACCTCCTAGTACAACTTCTACTTTTTAGATGCGGCAATTTTAAGTCGCAAGCCGCACTATTTTAGCGTCACCTCACCCTCACCTTAATTAAACACATTGTTATATTCCTAAGAAACTGAATTGTTGATTCTATAAACTTTCCGTGGTATTTTATTAAGACTATTAAGTAGGATTATTAAGAATTCCCACTATTATCTCATTTTCTGAGTGTAGGTTTCTAAAATTTAACCACCAATTAAGCTAAAAGAATCTAGGCTAAACTATATTACATGGTAGGATTTAACTTTGCCTCCCTGTAAAATGTATAAACTTTACTGAAGTAAAAAACAACATTTTTTGAAAGCTAAAAAGCAAGCCTTCCATTGTAATTCGGATCTTATTGGGGGGGGGGGGGGCAACACTAGTGTCCTCTGCTTCTAAACTATTTCACTTTCTACTCTGTAGAGGGATGCACTGACAGCCCTTTCGCCCGAGTTTGAACTGAATCCCACCTTGACCGGATGAGAACGGTCTAACGAAACAGTATTCACACTCGGCAGAAAAGCTAAGTATATTTTGCAAATTTAATTGTGATGGTGCTGTACTATAAAAACGAAACGGTACACCGGATCCGGCTTCGATATTGCATTCTAAAATAAAATACATTATTTGAAGCACCGAAAATTACTAGACCGTGTTTTAAAAAAATGAAACGGTAACCATACACATTTCATCGCTCTTATAAATTTAAAATTTAAGGCTAAATTTAAAATCATTAAGAGATTCTGAAACCGAAAACATTCATGTATCGACAATGTAGTGCTAGTACTTATAATAAAAAGCTAGACATTTTTCGAAAATTTTAAGATTACAATGCTATCATACTTTTAAGTACACTGTGTTATTAATTATCACTTATCGCATGTGTTATCATTAATGCCACACCATACCCTCCACGACACACATTTATTTAACACACTAAATTTTTACGAAAAACCAACATTTGAATTTTTTACTGTGGCAAAATGAAATATTGCCGTTAGTTGAACTAACGCGCAACACCCTAAAAATCTTGCTCACCTTCATGCGCTCTCCAATGCTCATGTAACACTGAGGTATGTCCAAGGCAGGTGGACATGATCCAAAAGGGGCCATGTCATCTGTAATGGACATTCGCTAGTGTTAGTGATAGGATAGAGGTTGTCGTCAAGGTGGAATTTATATAATTCCACCGCCACGCGCAACCTGGACAAGAAACTTCCCGGAAATTCTTAATTGGCTTAAGTGCCAATTAGGATGGAAAACTTCCAGGAAGTCTTGTGGTTTAGCCTAGTTATAACTCCCTTAGAAAGGTATAAATACCTGCACTTCTGTAGTTAGAATTCAGTCACACTTGAGCTCCCGACTTAAAAGGGGCTCACCCTACTACCCTACTACCCCGCCTACAAGTGTAATCCCCTTTTTAGGGTAAAAGACAACAATAAAGTGTAACTAATTACAATGAACACAACTCAACGGCCATAGTTGGATTGCTGTTCATTATTTGACCTCTGACCTAGCCCCAATCGACTCTGCTAGGGCTAATGGACTTCGGTCCTTCGCCATTCCCCTCGAGTGTCCACAGGGACTTGAGCGGAATGGATTAACTGACCTGAACTGCAACGAAGGGTTTCGACTTCGTTATATTGACGACCGTGACAGGATTGGGTCACCTAAGGTCAAAGGTCACGAAAATCGAGAAGACACCAGAAACCGAAGAGGAAACAACGGACCAGTTACTAAACCCAATCGGAACACAAGATGGCGCTCTACGAACAAAACTACACAATTTGTCAAGAATTTTGGGACATTCCACGAATACTTGGTCCCGCTCTGCCAGACTTCTTACGATACCTCCCTATCGACGATTTGAAGAACTTCTGCAAGATTTACCCATTAACCACCAGGTATGCTATGAAAATCCATAGAAAAGGACTGGACAGCTTAGAAGGGAAGTTTTTGTTCGTTCAACGAATCTTCCATGACGAGTACGACTGTTGTCAAGGCAACGAATATCAACAGGATTTACTCAGGATGTTCATAAGGAAAATACCAGTAGGTGACTACAACTGGATGAAGGTACTGACATACAGCCACCGGAATTGTTACTACATGCCGTTCCAAGGATACGCCGTAACAAAGGATTTCCTGCTAACATGGTCAGCAGATCAACTGAGAGAAGTACTACGATTCAACCGTTTAAGCTTCACCGCATTAGTATCCTTCTGCGCAGCCGAGACTGATGAATACATAGCAAAGCCGGACCTTGTTCTGCTATTACGAGGTGAATCATTCTGTGGACCCGATGCCCTGATGATCCTCAATATTATTAAACTCCACCAAAAAGAAAACGCGCATGCTCCCGCAGATCTACATCAACTTTATGAGAATGCCAGGAGACAAGCTACTGACAGCAGCTCTAGGTAACGTCGCACATATTGCGCGACATCATTTCCGAACCCTAGAAGAAAAGAGCTATCCAGTGGACACTACCTACGGTCGATGGACCGAACTAGCTGAAGAATACCAACTCCCACCACCACCGAGAAATATGCGACCAGAAGTCTTTATTCGGCCCTGGTTAGGCGAAGACTCAGAGTAAACTACCCAAATTACACCCTCGATACGCGAGAACAACCGTATGAACAAAATAGCAATACCGGATTTATTGGGTCACACATGACCCAGGTCAAGGTCAACTAATAGGATTAACGACCTCACCACAACAACGGCACCATGATTTGATGAGAGAAGGATCGTACCACAAAAAAAAATTTTTCGGGCAAAAATGTCATTTTTCGAGGAAATGTCATTTTCGAGGAAATTTACGTTCGAGAAGATGCTTGGAAGCGATTCCAGTGACGTACGATCTAACCCGGATAAAAATGAAGCACTATGTAATTTAGCACCCCATACCCTGAGTAAGGAATGAAACGGGATCATCCCGATCCCTGGTCAAAATCTTTAAATTAAAAGACAAAGACGCGTCACACGAAAGGAGATGGGACTCTAATTTTTGTCACATCCGGCCAAGGGAAAGAAGAGGGACCTATAACGCATTTACATTCACTTTAGTAACAAGTGATGTAAGGACACCGGACCATATGGAACTCCGCATTTTAGTTAACATGGCCGCCAGTGACGATTGACGCCCAGTTACCTCCGCCACATGGATTCCTGGACTTAGGATTTGAACTCTAAAAGAAGAAGGGTATGGTACTTCTGAACCGGTAAGGTGAATTGATTACATTACTTTCAATTAGTCCCAGGGCGGACATGCAGTAAATGGGGGTGAACGAGCTTATCCATTGGAATAAGTCGTTACTCCCAGGAGTCATTACAGAAGTAACAGTGGTAATCCTACACCTGGTCATGTTTCTTGACCCGATGTAATACTAACTTCCGCTTGGCATAACTAAATCAAATCATTCATTTAAAAAAAAAGGGGAATCATATAAAGTAGCGTATTGCCAGAGAGTAGAGAGTAGTCAGCATCTATGACTACCGAATTTTTATTACATTTTTGCATTGAGACTTAAGGTAATACGTAACATGCGTTTAATCGAATGGTAACTACCAGCGATTAACAAGCCATGTTGCCAATGCAACCACTCCAGGAAGTCATTGCATTGACAATTAGAGGCAAATTGAGGAAACCACCCGCCAGGTTAGACAGGTATGGGGAGAAATTTACAAGAATTAACGCAAGTACCATATAGGTCAAATACCAGTACCCCAGGTCACACATAGTCACTTAATAAGACGTACCACCAGTGGGCAAGCACATGTCACGAACCCCAGGTCACTTTTACTGACCTCTATTGTTAGTCCGAACTATTTATCCTCTGACCTAGCCCCAATCGACTCTGCTAGGGCTAATGGACTTCGGCCATTCGCCATTCCCCTCGAGTGTCCATAGGGACTTGAGCGGAATGGATTAGCTGACCTGAACTGCAACGAAGGGTTTCGACTTCGTTACATTCAAAAACACAAAATACACCGGTAGAAGTTGTTAAGAGTAAAAGTAGTGTTATTTTTATTTATGCAAACATTGTGTACACATGTGACTTTTCAGTCACACGTCAATTGTTAAAAGGTTGTTCACCTTGTGTCTGTGTGCCAGACACATACAAATAAATGTATATTCAAATTATTTTTACGACTTCTTTCTATTTTCATCGTCAAAGTTTATGTTTGTCAGTGTGTCAAAGGACACTGACCTCTCATATACGTATTCTTTGCCGGTATAAATACCGGTGCCTTCATAGGTTAGAAGATCATTCTAAAAACATCATTCGGACAGAGCTAAGCTCTGCCCAAAATCAAAATTCAATTTCTTTTTTTTTTTAAATAAAAGAAAAATCTTTGCAAAAAAGCAAAATCCCCTTTCGTTTAATGCATTAATTTTTTAAAATTACCGTTAAACTTAACAACGTATACGTTAATGCAACGATGGGCTACTAATGAAAAACTAGTCCTGGGTCGAGTGCTGGCTGATGCTCATATACTGGCGCAGGACACCAATGCGATAGCGGTGGACGCACTGTTCTCTGACGACAAGAGCTGCGGCTAAAGGCATCAACACTTTTTTGGTTGACTTCCGTCCGAGTTCCGATTGCAAGTTGGTTCCGAAGTCCTAAGTCGCCACGTGCGCCAACCGGGGAATCTACTCCTTCCGCTCAACCTCGAGCGGTGAACTCACTCGTTGTAGGAGCCCTTACTAAATAAAGGTCACTTGACCTGATGACTTCCCTATCTAAGAATAAATGGAATGACTAAGTCAGGCGAGGAGACGTAATGAGAGATGTTCTTTATTGAACAACCAAAAGAAGACTGATCTTTGAATGAAAAGAATAACTTAACCTAGGGGGGGAATCCGGTCTGTGTTACCGCCACACATTTCCTCACAACGTGAATCTTTAGACAAGAAAATAACAAGCCGTGGAAAAAATCTTATAGAAATGATGACTCAACTTGGTTTCATGATTGCGGTGAAACCTTGTTATAGTGTACCTCTTCATAGTGGAACCCATATTATAATATATATTCTTTAGCATTGGTTTTATGTTACGGTTGTATTAAACGTGAATATTATTTACTGGTTATAGTAGAAACTGGCTCAAATACAAAATTAACGGAATCAAATCAGCATTTGGCCAAGGCGCCGAATTCTTACGAAGAGTTGGATGCAATTACAACGATGTATATATTGACCAGCTTATGCTTACTTCGTTAAACGCATACGAAAACGATCAACCGAGACAAGAAGAACGGCAAGGTGACTTAATGAAGATGGACCTTGATGCTGATAACAATAACTTTATGATTTTATGCACGGTCGTTGCCTTCTCCACAGTTGCCCTTACAGGGATCTTGATCATTCAAGTACACGACACAATCCGTCTCGCGATCGCGAGAAGACGACGAAAAACAATAGAATTTTCGCGCCAGGAGGAACTGAAAATTATGGCGTCTAAACTATAAAAAAAAATGATTTTACTCATCTTAGAAAACTTCTTACTTAACTTTGTTATCCAATTTCTCACTTATTCTCTTATTCACATAATTTAGTCTATTCAAAAGTTTAATCTATCCAATTCCTTAAACTCAACTATACAAACAACTCTACTAAACCTGTAATTAGCCCGAACCCCTCTCCATGGGCTACGCGCCCGAAGGGAGAGTAACTGCTTAATAATAAAAAAAATAAAAAACCCTATCTCTTGTCAACGCTACCTCTGGTCAACTCTACCTTTGGTCAACTCTACTACCTCTGGTCAACTGTATAGCGGCGGCCAGGCACGGGGGGACCCTGACGGAATTTTTACGACGACTGAAAACTTGTCAACACATTCATCACCTCAGATTTGATGATTCCCATTCCCGACACCAACTCTACCAAAGTACCACGAGTACAATCGATCTCAGAGCAATTTCAAAACGCTACTTTTCGGGGCGTCTACATACCTACGTCATACCTCACTATTGATGAAATGCTAGTCCGTTTCTACGGGCGTTGTATCTTCAAAGTATATATGAAATCCAAACCTGCAGCACGTCTAGGTACGTCTTCAATATAGATCTCTACGAAGGAGCCCGAGGTGGAGCACCGCAACGAAAGCAAGGGTTAAGAGTTGTAATAGAGCTATACGAATCATTTCTGAACATGGGGAGCGGGATTACTACGGATAACTTCATCAAAAAATGTTCTCAGATTGGCTTTTGGAGCAAAGAATCACGCTGCTTGGTACGATTCGAAGCAACAACAGAGCAGCTCCCCTTATCTTGCGTCCGGAAGACGACCAGCGGCAAGTAGGAGCTTCAAACTTTCTTTATAATGGATGGACGACTCCATCAGATGGACAATGGACCGGAAGAAGTATACCTTCTTATATCTATATATATCTATATATATCTTGAAGAAGTATAACGTCTGGGCCGGAAAGGAACCTGGAAGCCACAAATGGTAGACTATAATAAAACAAAAGGAGGAGTCGACACTATCGACTGGATGGTCCAACGATACACTTGCCAAAGAGGAAGCAAACATGGCCAATGAAGCTTTTTTTAATCAAAGTTTTTTAGGTATATCATCACAGTCCGGTAACGAAGACGTTGCACAACATACGTTTGAGACATTTATATATGCCTACGCCACGCCTCCATACAAAGCTCCTATTTTATCCTACTTTCGTGCAAATAAATTTATGAAAATCTCTTTCTACGGCCGTACCTACCCTTCTACTTTCATAATGGAAATGGAACAGAAAATAAAACGTTGCAGCTTATCGAAGGAAAGTCTCCAGGTCAAGGTTCTTTTACGCAGTTTCTAACAGGAAGACACTACGAGGTTGAATGGAGTAAGGTACTATGACAAACATAAAAGGAGAATGACGCACTTTCTTCAATTCTGGTAAATTTGTGTAACTGTAGTGCATTATTCGAACAAGTCTAACTTGCAAACCGGATGACATGCTTTACCTTTTGCAGCAGCAGGACGTTTTAGGCAAGAGTGAATTGGAGGTACATCCGCAACATGTACAACCAAACCCCAGGCAATACGGAGAAAGCAAAAGACAGGATCATCGTGGTGAATTTCCACCATGAGGAAAGGACTCTGGCTATGAAGATACATTGCCCTTGGACTCGCAAGCGCTGAATTTTTTTATGGTGATTCATATGTTCTTTTAATCAATGAAGTATCACCACTATCAATTGTTGCACCAACAAAAATAGCTTCATTGAGTAGACTATAAAATGTAAAAACAGTAATCTAAACCTACTTATAAGGCATCTTCGCGATACCAAGGTTATCATCATAGATTTAATTTCAAACGTTATAACAGCGGTTGTTAATCTTCATAACTAATTATTTTCTGACAATAACCTGTTCGTCATTCTGGCACCAAACAGCCTATGGGGCTTATGTACCGGTTGAGACTTCCTACTAGTTGCCGACAACGCTTATGCGGTAATTTTACTACATAAACCAAGATTCTCAAAAATTTCGATATCATTGACAAACCTGCGCGTAAGTTTAAATAGTAGAGTTGATAAGTTGGAGATTACCGACCCTATCTTGACTTTAATTAAAACCACTGCTATTTTGTTCTATGGTACTAATCTGCTTATGCCATTCTTTGTTGACATGTTTAGAGATCATACGCCGTATCTCGTCCCACGTAGATTTAGTTGTCCCTTCACCCTGCGCTATTGCCGGAATAATACCTTGATTCAGCTCCGGGTTATTCCTATTGTCATAGCATAATTTACAGTGTAACCTACAGCCGGAAAGATTTGACGGGTCGGGTACTACCGCCAACCATTTTATGAGTCTCGGTTTTTCCTTAACCAACCAGTTTTCGGCTAGAAGTTTACACTGCTTGACCTTATCAATTACATTATGCCATCTCAACTGCTCGGCTAATGCATCAGGATTACTCTCGGATACCTCTGTGCTACGTTGTACTATGCGCTGCCGCATCGCGCAGGTAAGTATTTCACTTTCTCCGTCAATGGGAGCCACCCCGTCAATGGGAGCCACCGTCTTTGGTGGCTCCTATTCCTATTAGCGTTAAGTGATTCGCACGGCTCCTCTCGCCGTCGTAACTGACCTCTGTGTTAACTGAAGGGTCAGATAAATTTTTTAACGCACAAACCGGAGGCGGGAATTCAACCGGAGTATTATCCGCCTCCCAGTTTCGCATTTGTTCGATAAGTTAGGCGTGGGTTCTGTTAATAGGAACACGTCGAGAATAAAATGCTTGCGCATAGTCGGTACATCGCGATACACAGTTTAAAGTCGGCGGTGGTGCTTGACTTGAAGAGGATTGGGTTGGCTCACTCTCCCATCTAAAACCTACCCTGAAATATACCCTGCAATATCTCTACCAAATTTGTCTACAAGTCTATCAAAAATTGAACATTTTGTCGTATCTTTCAGGATGTCAATTACTAAAATATCTAATAAGTTTCCCTGGAAAACCCTTTCCATCCTAGCGTCTATTTTTAGAGGGGTATTTCCCAACACGTTAACTTCAGTAAGGCTTGTCTTTTGTATCAACTGCGTCGTAGCCTTTGGCAAAAGCAGCAAAATTGCGAAAGGTGTTTTTTTGGGCGTAAGTTCATTGTGTGTTGGCCTTGGGACGCTGGTGAAGAAATTCGTGATTTTTCAGCTTCCAAGTGGTATAGCGCTGTTGATGTCGAAAATTTCGACGTAAGCTTCACATTACTGTTTCCCCACTTAATTGACGTTGCCACATCTGTACAACAAATGTAAGTTGAATTTAAAAAAAAAATTATTCTACTTCTTAACTTCAGTTATCAGTTATCATGTCTACAGACACGATTAGCATTGACTAGACAGTAGATTTAAAACAACCATGGGTAGTCTGCTTTTCATTGAGTTCACATCCAGACAGACACTAACCTCGACGTTCGCAAAGGGAGATATTTAAAAATAAGAAAAAAAATTAAAAGAAATTAAATTGTGAAGAGGCCGTTACTCCAAAGCTTAAAGTTCTGTAGAACTATGATTCCATCAATATGTGTTAAAGTTGTCATGAACGCAATTCGAATTCCAGCCAGGGAAAGTTCGGCAGGGGAATCTTTATTCTTGCAAACTCCCTGAAGCACAGAAAAGACATTTAACAATTTCAAAAAGTTAATTCCACTAATTATTACCTTCAATTCCACGAAGTCCTTCTTACCGAAGGACTTTGCTAAGGACTTCCGTGGGCTTCGTTTAACCTAAATACGCAATCATTTCTTCGTGTAGGTTGAGGTGAAGCAAAAAAAACTAACCCATGTAGTGCACAGTGAGTTAGAAGTACGAAGAGCATCAAGTGCGAAATAGACATTTTTACGAATGTAACGTAATTATAACTCGACTTACTGAAACAGACTGAAGGGGGGAAATCTGGGTGAGGTTAATATAAATTACATCATGAGCAAAGCTACCTACACAAACCAAAGCTGAAGGCGAACTTGGGTCTTGGGTGGTCTACCTATCACCAGTTAGTTCATTTTTTCGATTAAAATTTACTTGAATAAAGTAAATTGCGCATTATATACCGTTAGCACGTTATTTACTGCGATTATTTTGCTTCGAAATTCGTCAAAATTAGTTTGCGCTTCTTCTGGACCATCCCCCCCCTCCCCTGTCTCTGCCCCAGAGGACCCCCAACCGGACAAGGTGGGGTTTTGGTGTATGTGCTAGATCTACAGTACGTTGTAGAATGTTTGGAGTCTGGACACTGGACACAAGAGATGAAACATTTCGAAATATGTTTGACATCCAAGAGCATCTGGAAAAAAAATTGCATAAGTACTCAGTTGCTCGATGGGTCAGAAGGACTGAAGCGCGAGCCCAGCTTGGTATTCTATAGTTAAGTCAATCGTCGAACGCCATGTTTGAAGAAACCACGGCTAACGCTATGTTGTGTTATCATCGGTAAAGATGGGACTTTCAGCTTCTCAGCAGGCAAACATTATGGCGCAAGTAGCAGCATGCGGAGGAAATGTAGACAATCAGTTGCACAGCAGCGATAGCGTCACAAAGATAAGAGAATTCCCAAGAGAAGATAAGTGCAGAAATGCACTCTACACAAACTCCATTTTTGGTTAACCAGATGCAGCCAATTAGTATTGTTATAGATGGGTTATCAGATACACACCACCCTCACTACTTGGTAGTTTATTTGCCAACAACGGAAGGGTGTCGAGTGGTAACTTACATCTACTGACTTTTACCAATGTCCAAAGACCAAGCCTCAGTGAACTACTCGAGAACTGAATAAAGAATTGGAGCAATACTTTCCTCGCGAAGATTCTATGTTTAGGGTGCTTAACCCGAACAATTTTCCACGAGATTTAGCGGCGCTGTATACAGAATACAGTATTTCCACAATTCCTAACTTTTCAAAACCCTATCCAAATAATGCTCAGTTTGAGGTTGAAGCATTGTGCTCGCGGATGGACTGGCGTTATGATTCAATGGTGTAAAATTGGTTGCAATTAGTCCATGGCATTCTTAGTTCCGTTAAGTGGGAGTATCACCGAAACTTGAAAAGCACCACGGAGTCTTGGTGTGCAATACTCCGAGGTTCCTTGGAGTGCAACATCAAATTCTTAGTTAGATTTGTTTTATCTTTACTTAGCGGAAGTGTTGTTGCGGAAAGAGGGTTCTCAATATTTAATAATATACTGGGCCAAGATAGACATTCATTGACAGCTTAGCATATACAAGATATAATGCGTGCTAAGATCTATATTCCTGATAACGTGAATGAGTTTAACGCTATTCGGTATGCCAAACCATTGATTGAGAGTGGACAATTTTGGGCTGATGATGATAGAGCCGGTGAGGAAAAAAAGAGAGTAGCGTAACAAAGTTAAAACCTTTGTTGCAAAACGGGTAAGCTAACCCGTTCCGCTGAAGTCCCTATGGGCACTCGGGAGGAACGGTTAAGGGCCGAAAACCCATTAGCCCCAGCAGGTCGTTAAGGGGAGTTTACCTTTTAGTTGACTTTGAGTGGCCATGGACTAATAATTTACTACTCACCTTCCTGGTCGTTAGAAGAAATAATGGTGACACCTTGGAGTCTGCTTGCGGTGTGGTGTTTATTGTTACTGAATCAAGGTAATAAGAGGTAAAGTGAGGGAATAAGGTAGTGCCCCTTTTAAGTCAGGAATGAAAAGACTGAAGAACTAATGACATGTGCGGGTATTTATACCTGCTTCTTAGTTACTTAAATTAGACACTTAATTACTACTCTTACCGCAGTAGTTCCTAGAATTCCCTCCTTAATTAACCATAATTGCCTTAATTCAATTCTTAACTAAGAAACCTCATCTTTGTGGTTGCGCGTGGAGGTGGAATTTATTAATTCCATCTTGACGACAACCTCTAAACACTATCGCCAACGAATGACCATGGCAAGGTGACATGACCCTACAGGTCATGTCCACCCGCCGTGGATATTCCTAGGCGTTACATCCTTCCGAACTTATTTTCTTTCTTCGTCCTCGAAGAAAACTGAAAATTGAAAAAAAAATGAAAAAGCAAAATGCTTGAATTAGAAAAAAGAAAGGCATCTTTTGTGCTAAAAAGTAAGAAAAAAAAAATGGGTTCCGGAGTCCCTTTGCCTTCGGTTTCCTCCCCAAGGGGGTCTCCACGGACCTTCGGCCGGAGGGAGGTCTGCGGATATTGACGGAGTCCGTGGTATTTTTGTATGCCTCATCTTAAAAATTTAAATATTCCAGATCAAGTGCTGTATTTTTTAGATTTTTTTAAATTCAAGCTTAAGGTCTACAGTAATTTTTTTTGAAAATTAATACAGTATCTATTCACTATCATACATTTGTATGTTAGTTATTAATATTGAGACGGACCGACACTACAGATTTCATCAATTTTTTTTTGCACAAGTAAAATCGCTTAACAACGAAATTTAGTTAGAAATTTAGTAATTAATTTTGAGATGTGTCTTTCGGCGGAGCCCCACAATTGTTTTCTTTAATCGATAAGGGAGCGAACAATGGCCCCAGCGCGAGCGCAGCGAGCCCCACAAATTAGCTAGTTAGAGATAACACAGCTTGACAGCGTCAGTAAAAGTTGATGTTACACGTTACTTTTTAGTGAATTCCCCACGAACTTTCAAAAGCAGAGGTAATTTTGCAACAAGCCAGTGCGCCACTCAACGGGTATCCGCTAATTCCCACGGTCTTCTCTGTATAATCTACCGATATCTGGATTCCAGACGCGGAAGTATATCAATTAGTATAATTGAGAATAAAAGGTAACTCCAATGTTTGTAACGCTTGTACCTTGCCGTGAGCCATGGCACCAATGACAACTACTACATGTTTCTCTGGATGGACAAGTTCTTCGGGTTTTATAAGGCTTTCAGATGAGAAGCTAGTTCCATACTTTATAGAATCCAATGGTAGATGATCTGTGATTGGATTCCGAATAACCTTCAAAAGCTTCATGGGACCGTCACTTGCGCGTACCGAAAACTTATGCAGAAGTTGAACTAAAAACGAAATTATAATGTTCAATTAGTATACATTCTAAGGATAGGGCTACTAAACTAAAAACTAACAAGATACAGTGGAAATACCCCAAAAACTAAATGTAGCTAAGTAGGCGTACTACATAACCCTTAGCAGTTAGTTCATAGTTTTTTTTAAGAAAAATTCGGAGTCATGCCACGCACGTTCGAGTTTCATGGAACCTTGATTGATACTTACCCATAAGTCCTGCAAATCGTTTGTAAGTTCGAGGTATTCGTGTTTGTGGGTTGACTTCAATTAGGACTCCTTTCGCAGTATGTACATAAACCTGAAGACGTCCAGCTCTGTTTAATGGTGAATCCAGAAGCATCAAAAGGCATTGATGAGTAATGTCTGGACGACAAAGTGCTGGGTCACGATTGTGTTTTCGCAAGTATTGCCCATGATCGTCACCATTTAGTAACTCGAAATTTTGGCCAATCTAGAAAAAAAAATATTGCACAATTCGTTTATTTTAGAAATTTAGTATTGGTACTTTTAGATGAAATATTACGGTTTATTTACCTTGGCACTTTCTAATTGAGCATTTTCTAAAATTACGACAAGACGTCGTTCCTCCTTGTCGCTGAGAGAAGTAAGGTGTTTCGGTGGGAGATCAACTTCCGTACGTTTTTCTTCTTCAGCCGGGTCTACTAATTTTCGTTTCCGTCCCATGAGTCTGCAACGTGAGAAATTTAGTAACTTTACTACTAGTATTACCTGTCGGATACTTTATACAACACAAAAGGTCAACTTCTCCGGTTCCTGATTTTACGGAGAAGAGTGTGTAATCCAAATGTTACTGCATTTACTGCAAATTGTTACTGGCCAAGACGGAGAAGTTTAGTTTCAGTAGCGATAGCGAATGAATGAACGGTCCACCCCCACCCACCGTGAATTTACACCATACCGTCAACCGTGCAGCCAGCAGCAGCGGAATTTTAAAAGTTTTCCCTCCAATACTTTTAGAATTCTAAAAAGGCGGCGAACCAAAAAACGACTTTAAAAAATCTGGTTTGTTTACTAATTTACTATTCATTCTTATGTCTTACTAAAATGTCAACATAATACATAATCAGTGTATGAGTTAATTTCAGTCGTTTTCAAGTAGGTGAGTTCGAAACGAAGACGAGCTCCAGTCCAGAACGAACGATGACGCCGGTCACTTCAGGCCTGGAATGTACCCTACGTGAAGCAGAACTTCGAGGTACTCAGTTAAAAGCATAATATCCTGAAACTGATTCTTCCGGATAAGTAATTGTTCAAGTTTAACAGAAAGGTTTAATTATGAATACAGTTTGGGCTCGAGTAATTAATACTCTTTGCGCGTTGGGTGGTGATGATGTTCATGTCCTATTTACCAGAACGTCCTTGTCCTTGACGACATACGATGCATCACTTACATCTCACACGACAATGGCTTTCAACTGTTCATTTTTTACAAGGTGATTTACTTCTACCGATTTGTGTTATACTATCATGCGAGGTTACCCAGCTAACTGGTCGTTCGCAATTGTATGTATATCATTTCAGTTATGAGTTTGAAGATGACGCAGGATCTTTAGAATGTAAAGTTCCCACGAAATGTATTCGGAAGCCGTTCTGTACCATGCGATTCATGACGAAATGTGCCTCAGAGTGTAGGATTCAATTTGACAGAAATTCAGATACTTTGAATGTCACCCTGGGTACGAAATTTGGTGCACAGATTCAGTACAAGCTGCGCATTTTAGCGAACACCGAACTACTCGAAATTGACTTCGAGATCGATAGTTTAACGAGTGTTCTCACCTGTGATGCAAAGTTCCTCTTAGGAACACTAGCAAACTTTCATCAAGGAAAAAGTTGTGGAGATCTAACGCTAAAAGTTGCTGGTTCCGAAGTTAGATTGAAAAATTCTAATACAGATCTAGTAAAGAAAGGTAAAAAGGCATAAGTTAAAAATTTAATTATAATTCATAAACTAATAGTTTGACACTCAAGTCTTTCCTGTATTTTAGAAGGTAAAATTTACACTGAACTAGCTTTGCGTGACGTTGACTTTATGGAATTCAATGTACAAGAAGATTGTCAGCTTACGTTTTCCTTCCGAGACTTCAAGATTCTTGTACAGTTCGCAGAAACGATGAAGTTGCCAGTTTCCATTAAGTTCCATAATGAGAGCAAGTAGGTCTCGCCTTATTCAAAAACTAACACTCCGCGCTGAGTTAATCCAATCGTCGAGATTCTTCTAATAAGTAATTGGTTTACTCTTTATTCCATAGACCCGTCATCGCTCTTGTGTCTAATACTCACCCTGTTTACGAAGCTCGACTGATGCTGGCCAATAGGAGAGCTGCCCTAGAGACGGCTCAACCCCCTGACACAGAACTTAGAGCTGAAAACGGTCTTGCTACAGACATCATTGATTCTGCCGTCACTAATGAGCATTCTAGTACGCAGGGTTCAGTGTCACTTCTGGAACCTTCCTCACCAATCTTCTCGCGGTCTCATCCACGAAACACGACAGAAATTCCAGAGATTCCAAGAGCAATATCATCGGCATCCAGGACCATGATCGAAACAGCATCTGGTGGAGGAGTCAAAAGCAATTTTCGAATAGATTTTCAAGATATCGAAATTCCACGCAGTGTCAAGTCACCCGCACACGTGCTTAACAAGAGACCAGCGTTAATGTTTCCAAATGCAGGGCGACAACCTCAATCGACGCCTCCAAGGAGAACCGTTTCCAACCACTCTTCACTAGTGCTCTTTACGGACTCGGACACAGACGAAGACTAGACCAACCAAGGGGACCAGGTAACGTGATTTCAGTTGACCTGACCTCAATTTCAAAAATGCGATTTACTACAACTGCTTCCAATAGTTGTACCACAAAGCGGCAAACTTAATATAGCCAGATATACCTGATAAAATGGGAAGCCAGAGCTTTTTACCTGGAACTGAACTTAATTTCCAACTTACTGTGATGTTTCTCTTAAACTGTTTAAATATTTAGTGTGTTACTCTACTCATGCCAAACCCTAACTGTTACTTATGTGAGTTCATTTTTTTCTTCGTAGAGATTATAAACGAATGGAGTAACAAGCGGTTAAGGAGTGATCCAAACAAAAACAAAATAGTAATATTTTTTTTACTTTTTTTTGTCGACCCTATACAACGATAACCAGGAGGTATATTACAGACAGACGTCATGCGAGAGAGATGAATTTATTTGAAAAAGGAATGGCCTAAATATTCTGAGCATGAGATATTAAGTTTACCGTAATAATTCTTATTTCTTGTCATCAATATCGGATAAATATTTCCCTGCGACCGGCAAGGCTAAAAGTCAAATGTTGTGATGCTGGTCATCCTTGAACAAGCCAGTGAGAAAAACAAACAGGGAATCTAAATAAGGGAGTTATTTTATAAGGGGGCTGTGGAGTTTTACTTGCACAGTACAGAAAATGAATTGTTATGAACCTGGTAATACCTACAGTTTCGAAACTGGTGGCCGGTACCCGGTAGTAATAGTATTGTATGCATTTAAGGGTATTTTTTAATTAGTAGATGAACATTGGAATCATTTCTTCTTATTTTTCGTAGTCGCTCCACGTGGGGGAGTTACGGGTCTACTTGCATTTAAACTTCCATATGAAAACTTCTTCTTTTCCGCTGGCTGTAAATGACACATTGAACAAAATAAAAACGAGTTAAAAGGCTGAAGTAGCTACCAGCTACCATTACGATATGTATTTGCCTGGATTAACTCACGTCAGATACTGCACGTTTAAATGATGAATCAAAAATAAACATTTTAAACAACCAACCTTTAAAATTTGGAAGGAGCACATTAGCGTCTCGTCCACACTCATCATTGCTCCAGCATTGTCAAATTCTCCACAGTAATTTGGAGCCGAAAATAATGTGACCAATTGCCGTTTTGCAAAAAACTCGTAACCATCTTCGACAACCTGAAGCGTAAAGTACGAAAGCAAGTTAGTTAGTTAGTTAAGTTAGTAATAACATAATTGTTACAACAAAATGCAATTCTAACCTGATGCGCACGACAAATTAGATCAAAGTCATGCTTAAGAAGGAATTTCGCCACGACTTCTGCGCCAAACGTAAAACTTACGCCCCGATCGTTTTCTCCCCATCCCATTGTGTCTTTATCCGGATCTGACCTGTAGAATTGAAGAAAAGCGGTATAAGAAAAGTGTCAAATGTGACATTGGAATGCTCAGATTTTCAGTGCTACCATAGCAAGTCACAGAGAAGCCCTTGGTCTGGTACATCAGTAGGGCGCATAATACGTCGAATCTGCTCCATTGACTGGAGATCAGGACTCAGGCCTCCATGACAGCAAAATATTTTTTCGTCCACAATGGCAGCAACGGGTAAGCAATTGAAACAGTCTGTGAACGTCTTCCACAATTTAATGTTGTACCTCCGCTTGCCTGGTAAACGGATAAAGGGAAGAAGAGAAGATTTAGTAAAGGAATGTAGTTAAATGTAATCGAATTAAGATACATCTCACATTACATTCATCGTAAAATCCATAGATACGGTTGATACTCGCACATTCATGATTTCCTCGGAGAAGAAAAAAGTTTTCAGGGTACTTAATCTTGTATGCCAGCAGAAGGCATATGGTTTCCAACGATTGTTTTCCACGATCAACATAATCTCCAAGAAATAAGTAATTGGCTTCTGGTGGAAACCCTCCGTATTCGAATAGCCGAAGCAAGTCGTAATATTGTCCGTGGATATCCCCTATGAATACACACGTTGACCTTGAAAATCTACTCTCCAGTCTTACTGAACTTTAAATACATCTGTAATTAACTAATTTTACTTACCACATATCTTCAGTGGTGCTTCTAACTCCAACAAAATGGGTTGCGAGAGAAATATTTCACGACATTTGATGCATAAATTTCGAATTTCCGTTTCCGTTAGTTGCACATTCTTTCCAGGACGAGAGCCGCGAACTGTAAAAAGAAATGTTAACATTACATCAGTATCTACAAGAACTCAAACACTAACACAAACCACAATGTAAACAATACGCTGGTGTAAAGTAAAAAACTACTAGGTGGTGGTAACCGCGTCTGCTCAAATACTCCAGCTAACACGCTGTTAGTGGCGATCCAAGTTATCGCACTTCGTCGCAAATAGCATATCCATCATTGTTAATGAAATTGGACAAACTTACCTTCTAGCAGACGAGCGATGATATTATCAATGTTTAACTTCTCATCAGTCATGTCGATTTCACTGTGTCTTCAATCTGACAGTCCTCTCTTTTCCAACTGTTGGTGTAAAGGTAATTGAAGACGCTTCTTCGATCTGTGTAGGAAGAAGGCGGTAAAGACGTGATTAGTTTACAAGCTTCTACAAAATTATCAAGGAAATGATATTCTAACTGAGGTAGTGACGGTCAGGATTCAAAACTCAAGACCGTGTCGAGGAGTAAATAAGTTTCGTCTGCTTACTTTCTTACCTAAATTCCTACCGACTGACTTGGAGGGGTATGAGGTTTTTACAAGAAGACAAGAAGGCACACCGTTGACAGCAAGCAACGTAACGGTGACAGGGGGTACCAAATCTAAAAGGGAAGTTACAGAACTCTCGTCTCACATACGCAAGACGTAAGAAAACGGCCACCGCACGCGCATCACCGTACACTTGATATTTAGAAGTGGCTATAAAATATAGAAACCTTACCGTAAAAATTCGGATGGTGAGGCTTGTGGAACTTAAAAATGGCCTCAGTCCCTCTCTCTCTCCCTCTCCTCCTTTCCTTCCGTCTGCTCGTATCACCAAACCTTTAGTAAATTCAACGGAATTTTACCAATCATAGCATGAAATTTATACAGAATTCATCTGTGAACTCGAATTAACGAGTAACCGTTATAGTCTAAAAAATCATGGACCAATTTTAAACAAAACCAATTACTAACTAAAAGACACACCCCCATAATCATTTTAATAGGACTTAAAAATAAAATAAGTTGTTTAATTCGATTACAAACACCGAGGTTCTGGATAAAGGTCAGGGTTTATGAATGCAATTATAAAATTCAAATTCTTAATTTTTGTAAGGAAAAAAAACAAGATTTTGTACAAAACTTTGTTCCATCTACTTATCTTATTTCTGGTGTAATCTTAAATCTCATTGAATAAAGCAATGTTATTGTAAAACATTTAAACAATCAATAATTCAACTAATTTTAAACTAATTTCTCAACGGATTACTATTAATTTTATAAAATGCCGTTCGTTGAATCAATTAAATTGGCGCGGCAACACCGCTGGCAACAAAAACGTCACATTGTGAATGTGATTTCGTCATGTATGTTACATAGTTGCTTCTAGAGTTTATTGAAGAATCATCTTTTCCCTTTCACTCCGCAGTCCGCTCCTCACTCTTCCTTTTCGTTTAACTTTTTCTCCACTTCAGTCAGTCGCTCTCGTTGTCTCCTTTTTCTGGAACTTATCTTTCACATTTTTCAGAAATCGAGTCGTCGTAATTTGAACGTAACTCTCAATTCATCGACAATTTAATCCTAGTAAGAAGCAGATAAAGGTAAGCTAAGCTCTGTAGGGTACTAAGGAACTTGACACTCGATGACGGTGCAGTTCTTCCTTTGTACCTTCAATGCTAATTAACGTAGATTCTAGACTGTTCTTTCACTCTAGACTTTTCTACACTTGACGTCAAAATGCCCCGACGTGGTCGTTCCGCTAGTCCACCTCCAAGAATGGCTAGTGCCCCGAGAAGGTCATCTCCGTCACCCCCTGCGCAAAGGTTTGACCACGTTTTTCTTAAACTTTGAAACGCTGGGCAGCGTAATCTTCAGTACATTCAAACATTAATGCTTTTCATTTTATAGTGCTTCTCGGAGTCCCGTCCCTGCTGCAGCTCCGCCATCAGCCATGATGGCACCTCCCGCTGGTGTTCAACAGCCTAGTTTGCTCAAACAAATGGTAAGTTGCTGCCATCCAGGATATGGTACGAAACAATGAAAGAAATCGCGTTAATACTGACCATGAATTCCTACTTTCTAGGCTGCCACTGCAGGGGGTGTTGCAATTGGAAGCACTGTGGTGAGTTGGGTGACAAGTTAAATATACTGCGCAGGGATTTATGCTAACGACCATGACATTGGAGTATATTAAAGTAATGTATAATAATTTACAAACAGGGACATGTTGTCGGTCACGCCCTTGTCGGAGGAGGTAGTGGTGGTGGTGGAGGCTCTGCCGTCGAACAGGCTTCACCAATGGCATCTCACCCACCAGCCCAGCAACACCAGGGTAAGGAATCTGTGCTTATTGACTTCCTCCCGGTGCAGAACGTGATATCATTTTTTTAAACTTCGATTACAGAAAGCAACGTTTGCGCTTTCGAATTGCGTGAGTTTCTTCAATGTGCCCAAAACCAAAACGATTTGACCCTTTGCGAAGGATTTAACATGGCCCTTCGTCAATGCCGAGAGTCTCAGGGGATGTACCACTAAACTCAATGAACAGAAACTAGATTACCTACATCACAATCAACTTAAAAATTAGTGCGTACATTCGTACTTAGTAGAAGATATTATTAATGTTTGTGTACAAAGAACAGACATTTGTCCTAAAACTCTGTTAAGGGTTAATAGTCACTTCCATACAATAACACCAAATTATATGAATTAGTTGGAAGGCATGTGCGAAACACAATGGGATAATAATTTGAAAATAAAAGACTACTAGTAACATTAGTCAAATAGTAATTACTAATAGCGGCTAACAATTGAGAAATGACAATAATTATTGAGCTTTTTCCTGCGTTTGCGTTTGAATTAAAACAATATGTGGATACAGAATTTACAAATGGAGTGCTACTAAATTAGGTGCTAGTTTATTAATTAAAATTTTGTACCAATAATTCAATCATGTCATAACTTTACGGTAGAGAACAATATTTTAATAATTAGTACTTCGGGGTTTGACGCTTCGCGCCATTTTAGATATAACGTAAAAGACTTCCCATTTCAACCTCTACCCCATCCAGTCCAGTGTACATGTTTTCGCCTTAATTAGCGTTTAGTAGACAGAAACTGCTACCCACAGAACAAAGTTCCCAATCGCCAGCAGAAAACAGAGACAAAACTTTTTGGACTAAAATGTTTGTACAATCCAAATCTTCAATAAAAATTTTTTTGGTCCAAAGTAAATTTTTTTTGGTCAAATCTTTTGTATCATCCAAATCTTCAATAAAAAATTGTTTGGTTCAAAAAATTTTTTTAGGTCAACTCTTTTGTATCATCCAAATCTTTAACAAAAAATTTTTTGGTCCAAAAAGAATTTTTTTTTGTTGTCAACTTTTGGTTATCATCCAAATCTTCAATAAAAAATTGTTTGGTCAACTTTTTTTTATCATCCAAATCTTCAATAAAAAATTTTCGGCTTTTTTGTATTTATCACGTTTCGTAGACGGAAATTAGTACCCAGAATTCAAAATCTCCAGAGGAAATGGAACCCTGGACACCATATGCAAATAAATGAGGCGACAAAAGTCTTATCGTTTCCCAACTTTATAAAAAAGACTTATGGTTAATCACTAATCAGTTTAATTACTAAAAGGTGAAATTGAAATTGTAATCATAATGATAATAAGGAGTATTGAACCTGCCTCTTTCGCCAAGGTCCATACCACGTTGAATGCACCAGTTCTCGTCCGATCACTGAAGTTAAGCAACGTCGGGCCCGGTTAGTACTTGGATGGGTGACCGCCTGGGAACCCCGGGTGCTCTT
>JABASK010000018.1:0-82970 GCA_019776465.1 Rambutanura hunanensis | reverse complement strand
CAGGATATCTGTCCCGAACTATTGCCCAGTTACGTCTAAACCGGAATTCTATCTTAACTAGGGGGAGGTGGATAGACCTAGGCGACTTTGTCGACACTGATTGCAAACACTGTGGGGACAGACTCTCTTTGAATCATCTACTCCTAGACTGTAGTAGTAACACTGCGGCGCGCAATAGCTTTCACTCTAAAGTTCAGAGATTGATACCTGACATAACACAAGATCTTGAAGAGACTATTAAGAGATTAGTTACCGAAGCATGCGAAATTGAAGTACTTAAGGTTCTTGAGTCATTCGTATATCAATGTATCCAATCTTTTCAAAAAATCTAAATATTCCAGGTTAACATTAATTAAGTTCAAAATTACATTCTTTCCTGTAAATCTTTGTCACCAACAAAGTGACTTGACTAGGGTAAGCCTACCATGTCAAATAAAAATTTATTATTATTAAAACAATTTTCTTATTATATTTGATACTAATGCCCATCATTGCGTGTAGGAATTAGGGTTCCTGTGCGGTTGTGGTAGTGGTTTACTTATTTTTTGTTATTTTTGTTTGAAAACATTGACATTATCTCATCAACTGAAATCTTTCTGAAAATCGGTGAAATGGATTCAATTAATCCTTGGTTAATCTGCAACGAGTTACTTGCATCCTACGCTGAACAAGCTGAAGACGTACGACGTCTGAATCCTGTAGAATTGGAAGTGCTGAAGGAAATTAAAGGTAAGGTTTAGAATTAAATCCATTTTTCGGCAATTTCAAAATGTCAAAAATTCCAAAAAGGACGTCTACGGAAGTTGCTCAGCTCAAGTATGACTCTAGACCTTGTGACCTCTTCAGGTCGAAGGGCAAGGTCAACTTTTTTCTGAATTTTTTTGGCAAAAATAATGTCTTACAAGTTTTACTCATTCAATCAGCTCAAGGTGCTAATCTTTTTTATGTAACAAGTAAGCAAACGTTGATATGCGGCAAGAGAGTTCTTTTATGGCCTAAAAATCGTAAATTTGTGAAATCATGTTTTGAGAATTTCAAACAACTTTGAGAAAATTTCGTTCCAGCGCTCTACGAATTTTGGAATAAAAATTGCAGCGCCAGAAGTTTTTAGAAAAAAAAATCAAACATTTTTTTAAGTCGAGAAACGCTGCAGCAAAGTTTTCTTAACAATGCTGAAAACAAAATAATTTCACAACGAACAATATTCTTTTATTGAATCTGAGGCAGACATTTTTCTCGCTTGTTTCTGGAAAAATGATTTCTCAAAAATGCTATAAAATGGTCAAAAAATTAAAATGTCACAAAATGGGTATTCTTAAAGTGGGACGTTGAATCTGACGACGTTATATGCGGTGACGCTAGGGTCGATTTTTTTTGTATCATCCAAATCTTCAAGCAAAAATTTTTCGGAAAAAAAGTTTTGCCGAAAAAAAAAATTACAAATTTTTTTTGGTTGGGATCAATTTTTTTGCATCATCCAAATCTTCAATAAAAAATTTTTTTTTGTTGGGGTCCATTTTTTGTATCATCCAAATCTTCAATAAAAAATTATGCGAAACTTTTGTGGTGATGACCTCTTATGGTCATCATCATCAAAAATTTCAAATTCACTAGTGTCGGACATAAACTCCTACCGGCATAACTTTTATAGAGTTAATTTTTGCGATTTCCTGACATTTTTGAAATCGAAAATATCAAATAAGTCAACAGACCCTGGAAACTTTACCTCTAACCAAATAGAATAAAACATTGATTAGATCCAGTTAAGCTTGTTAATTAGTTTTGTGTGGTTTGTTGCAGATCTTATAACTCGCGCCATTGAAGTTGAAATAATCGATATACAAGATGAAGATGACACCGAGTTGGACATTGATCCTGAGTTACCACTATCCCGAATTGATGAAAATTATGATTATGAACACGACGAGGGTAATGCCAGTGAAACGTTTGATCCAAATTTTAATCCCGACTCTGAGAAGAGAATACCCAGAGACCCAATCTCCTTTGAACAAAAGTCTGACGCAGTGAACTACTGGAACTCTGGTAAAACAAAACGTTTAAGATTGGAAACCGTCAACAAACGGTACCGTTTCGTTAAGAGCCTACCGCAGCTATACAAATGGGAAAAGCAATTGAGAAGTGGACGTACGAAAACGACCCTTCAAAAATTCAAGGATATGCATGATCATTTACTGGAAAAGTTTTTACTTAACCGAGAAAATGGAATTCCCGTGCACAACAAGGATATCAAAGCTTGGGGGTTGGAATTTAGCAAGAACATGCAAATTGCAAACTTTGTTGCATCTGATACGTGGGTTGCACATTTTAAAGTAAAAAATCGAATAGTTTCACGCAAAATTCCAAACTCAACCAGATCGTTAGTAGTACAAAATTTACCTTAAAAATCGTAGCATAATTTCAACTTATAACTACAATTTTAACTTTTCCAAAAAAAATATTTTTTGAGTTTCAATTTAAAAAAAAAATGAGCTCATTTAGTATTAAAAATTACAAAAGAGTTGCTGAAATAAGTTTTGAGAAAAAAGTAACACAAAATGAGCTCAATGAGAATGAACCTCAAAAAATTTAATTTTTTTAATTTACTAATAATAATTTAACTTTTTTCTAATTTACTCAATATTACAAATAATTCATGAAATACTGTTTTACTTAAATTTTTATATTCCTCAGAGTTCATTGGCTACTAAATCATCCCAGAGGGCAATACATTTAACTTGTATAATAGTGTCGAGGCATTCAGCATTTTAACTGATCACTGTTTTTGGAGGACTTAAAATACAATTAATTTTTAACGCGCGTTGTTACCTTCAGCCCCATGATATTCTCCCAGTTTAAAAGTTAGTTGGTCAATAAATGCTGTTTGCGAATATTTTTTTTGTGCATATTCTGTCAAACTTTAGGGTGCTCATCGTGTCAAAACTTGTTTTAAGTGAGAGTTACTCAAATCCAAACAAGTTTTTGGAAGGGGATAGAAAGTTGATCTGTCTCAGGTGACCCCATTCTGGCAACAATAAGTTTAATAACACTAAATGCATTTTTTTTTCATCTTCTTGACGAACTGATCTTTGGTTTACCATTTTGTCCTCATGCAATCATAGCGATTTTTTTTTTAAGGATCGCTACGACTTCAATGGAAAGTGAAGTCGAAATGTCGACAAAACTTGAGTTACAACTCTCAAACAAGATTCACTTTTTAAGAAAGATCTTAACCCTTTCAGTATTACACCAACAGTAGGAGTCAACACTGAAAATTAGTCAAGTCAAGAATAAAAAATCAAAAAAAAAAATATTATTCAAAAAAATTCAAAATTTTTTTGAATTTTAATAAAAATATCTTCCATCTTCCGTTTTTCCGTAACGGAGATGCACTTCTCTTAAAATCATGGACCTTCTTCCACTTTCTCTTCATAAGCTTTCACGATCAGGCTCAGTCAGTGACAAAAGTGGTGGCGGAACCGAACGACGAAAACCGAATTGGACCGAGTGCGAAAACGTCTTCCTTCTCGATCAATTTTCACTTCACCGTGAAATTCTGACGTGTAAAGCAACGGACGCTTCGACTAATTTGAGAAAACAAGAAGTTTGGCGTATTATTTGTCAAAATTTAAATTTACAAAATTCACTCGTACGTCGAACTCCAGCTGAAGTACGACGTAAGTGGAAAAATTTAGTAACGGCTGCTAAAAAAGAACTTTGGGAATTACGACATCAAGCTCATACAACCGGAGCAGCTCGTAAAATTTCTGAATTGAGTCAACGTGTTATTCAGTTACACTCATCGGCGACATCGGCCAATAACGCGTCAGCTCTTTCAGCACTTTTTCTTCATCACCAAACGACCTCAACGACATCGAGTGACGACCTCAAATTTTGTACTGGATCAAATAATAATAACGATTATGATAAAATTTCTGAGTATTACTCAAACGGAACAACGTCTCATATTGCTCCAATTGTTCAATTAAGTGAAAACGTATCGAGTCCAACTGGAAGTATCATGTCGAGTAACGATTCTAGAAATGAATTTGATTCAGGCATTTACGAAGAAGCAACTGACTTACGAGTGAATGTGAATAAAACAATTGAAAGAAAAAATAGTGAGGCAACAACTGATGATGGGCCAATACGACCTAGTAATCATGCACATGCGCACAAAATTATTCTAAATCCTAGTGCTGAATTACATCGAATCAAATTGGAATTGCAAATTGATGTTTTGAAATTACGGAAGAGAAAGTTGGAAATTGAAGTGAAAAGACTTCGACGTTGGCCCGGACCTTTATGGAGGAGAAATGGAACTCATAAAATATAATAATATATAAAAAAAAAATATAATTAAAATAACCTAACTTAACCTAACTTTTAGTTTTATTGGACCTATTTTATTTTTTGTAACTACTAACCTAATTACTATTTTTTTTAGAAGTTAAGTTTATTTGTAGCAGATTGCAATGTAATAGGTAGAAAAGAGCAAAAAGAGCAACAGCAAAAAGAGCAAAAACGCCTGGGAAGAAACGAAAGGAAAAGAAAATAACTTGAAACGAATTACGTTTGCGTAGGATTAAAACGCTTCGAGAAGGGCATTTTCCTACAACTAGGGCAAAGTTAAGTAACTTTTGGAGATAATTGGTACGTACCCTGTTAAAATAGCAAAAAAAATGTAAAAATATTGATTTTTTTAATACTTTTTATTTTATTTTATTTTTTTACATTTTATTTCTTCTTTTTTTTTGTCATTTCTAACTTCATTTCCTTGACGCTCTTGTGTTTTAGTAAAATCAGAAGATGAAAGAATAAGCTTTCTTTCTTTTTTTTTTAAAACTAACACAGAATAGATTTTTTTTCTTAAATATTTTTAATAGTACATTTTATTTTTATAAATTTATACAATTACAATAGAAATTAACTTTAGATTTCTTTTCCATTTTGTACTGCCGAACTTGTTTTGAAAAAAAAAAGTTCAAGTACCAAACCCCTTCCCCATTATCTTTCCAATAAGCAAAAAAATAACATAACAAAACCCAGTTTTGGTCGTACCTCAATAAACGAAAGTTGAAATTGCATTATTTAACTTCTTTTTTTTTCTTGTAGCGCATTTTTAAACATTTTCACTTTCACCCCATTTGGTGACTAAACGAGAGTGCGCGAAAGGGGGATGAAAAATCGATTTTCATCCCTTACTTCTCCAAAAACCAGTTTCACCCTCATCAAAAGTTTCCAATTTTTACAAAGTCTACGAACAAAAAGAACAAAACAAGTTTTTATCAAATTTTTACAAATTTATTAAAACTTTTACAATTTCCGTTCCTTTTTATTGAAAAAAATAGATCATGCTTATTCCTCTTCTCTTCCTTCAACTTCTGACTGCTCAAGGTCAAAAGTTGACCTCGACTGATCTCTTCCTCCGAACTGCTCTTCCTCCATCAATTACCAAGTACGTAAGTTACAATCGATTAGAATTCGGCGCCAACTGCTCCATCCATGCGGAAAAACGTGTCAAGAAGATTTGGACCCATTACGTCGCCTACTTGACCTTGTCTAATCGAGACGAAGGAATTGAGCTCTTAAAAGAACTAACAGATTTGATCAATTTAAAAACACCGTTGTGTAACTACTATCAAATGTTGACCTGTCACGAGCGCACGTCCAAGTGTCAATGTGTCCAGGGCTCATTTCTCGGTGTGAATGTCACCTCAGTGAAGAATGTCATCTCAAGATCCGAATCGGGCGGTTCTTGTGTTCTAAGTCGTGGAAGTTTTTGCACTCCAGAAAATTTCCTTGGACTAAACCTCAAATCTGCCAAGTGTCAAAGTGGTACTCAATGCGTACAAACAAATTTGCAAAATTGCACAAATATGCTAAGTCAACAAAATTCTTCAACTGTTTTTGATCTTGAGTTTGTCAATAGTTTGAGTAATGGCCTTTGTACTTGTAATCAAGCAAATAGTAGTAGCTATTCTATCCTAGTTCTCATTATTTCCTGGATTCTAAGATCTAAATTCTAATGGTTTTTTTTAGCATTTCAACTTTTTTCTTGGATTTTCCTAGAAAATTCTAAACGTCTAGCGTGAATTAGTACTTTATTTAATTTTGTTAGTCTAAACAATTCGTTTAGTTTCAACAAGTGTGTTTAGTTTAAAGTTTAACAAGTTATTAACTCGTTAAAAAAAAATAAGGCTTTGCTAAGCAGAATTAATCATTTTACGCCTAAAATTTGCCAATCATTTATTCGTTCCCATTAAGAGTTTCGTGTGTCTGCTGTAAAATTGTGAAAAAAATTGTGAATGAATGAAAATGAATGAAAAATTGACTAAATGTTCGTCATTATTTTCGAATAGGTTAAAAAAAAAGTAATGGAAAAAAATAGAACAATTGATTTCTTAGCCTTTATCACATAAATTTCTACTACAGTTAAAAGCGTGAGAATCAATAACATATTTAGAATACGTCAATTAGTTTAACCGTTAGTTTAAAGTTAGTTGTCATAAACTGAGTTGGAATATCAATTTACTAAAAAAAAAGATAATAAAGTAGTGAAGCTTTTAAGTTAAAGAGGTCAAATGTCAAAACTTCCAGGACCCGAATTTGTGAACTTAAGGAAACAATGTTTCATCTTTCCCAGAGAAGCAGCTCGTCGAAATCAATTGTCTAGACAGCTCACATTCCCTAATTTAGACAAATTTCACAATTCGCAAACAGCACCCAAAAGTTGACTAAACTTTGGTAGTAACTCATCGACACGTGCAGTTTTTTGAAGCAAAATAACCTCGCGCTTGGTTAGAATTTTGAAGGAAAAAAAGTTGTATTGTTAAAATCAAATTTTCAGTTAGAAAAATAAAAATAGAATCAAAGGTGAATCAAAATTTTGATACTTTAGTCGGAAATTTCAAAAAACAATGAAATAAAATAGAAGAAGAAATAAGTTTTTTTGGAATGCTGCTAAAAGTGGTTAGAATCAATTGAATTTTTAAAACAAAAAATGAAGAGAATTTTAAGTAGAGAAAATTAGACAAGGACAAAGATGAACATCAAAGTGGTAATAGTCAAGGTTAAATTATTAAAATTTCCCCCAAAAAAAATCTTGTTAAATTGAAGATGCGAACGGAAACTGAATTGAAATTGATTTTCATTCATTTTCCCTAATTTTTAGAAATTTGTGGAAAGAAAAGTGTTTCCGCCAATTTGGTACTCAACTCCTTTACTTATACCAAACCAAAACCCTAGTGAATACGCTCAAAATACTTTTCTTTTTTCGCAAAAAACAGATTTAATTTAAAAAAAAAATTTCCAAAAATACAAAAACAACCTATCCTAACTTTAACTAAAAGTTCAAGGACTTTGTCACAAAAATAAAATTCGCAAGTTCATTCTAAACCACAAAGAAACAAAGTCGTTCAGCCTGGAAATTTACAAAATTTGAAAAATATTTCTTTAAAAAACAAAAAAAAAAGAGTTAAAGTTCTTTTATCTCTTTTTACAAACAACGTACCCGAACTGCCTTCATCTCCAAAGTTCCAGGAAATTGGACATTTGCAATTCGAATTTTCAGAATATTTGTCCCTCATTTTTTTTATTTTGATGAATAATTCAAAATTTTGCTTCTTTATTTTTAATTTTTTTCTGAATGACATTTCCGATTTCCCGCGCGTCGTCCCCATTCATTCACAAAGTTGCAACCCCCTTGTTCTAAAATTGGGTTCAGAATGCTCGCAAAAATTTTTTGCACATGCAAAAAAAAAATCAAGTTTAGAAGAAGACAAACGTTTCATTGTTCGGGTAAGGATGATGCACTAAGAAAGCCCTCCCTCTTCGCGAAGCGTCTTGGACACTTCCACCTTCCACCCGAATGCACTGAATTCTCTAAGACTGGAACAACTTTTGCCAATTTCTTATAAAGCCAACTCACACCCAGGCATTTGGCCAACAGTTCAATTCACCAGCGCCTGACACTACCACCCCAAAAAAAATTAACTTCAATTTTCTAAAAATAAAAAAAAATTAAACTTTTTTTTTTTTTTTTCAAAAAAAAAATCTATTGTTCCAACTTGTCACGCTTTCTTGTTCAAAAAAACTTCAAGTGTCCTTTCTGTCCACTAGTAAATACATCTTACTTGTGTCCACTGGTCCACTTGAAAGACAAGTGCACTAAAGTGATCAGCTGGTGGTGGTTGATCCACTTTGACTGGTAACAGGACAATTTTAATCTCTTGTCTTGATTTGTCCTTCTAAAAAGGAACATTTCAGTTTGTTTATCCTCAACTTAAACCACACAATTTCAGTTCAACTTTGGACGACTTCGAGTTTTGTCAAAGGAAACTTTAGCACGAAACGCTTCCTATCTATTAAAAAAAAAATAGTTCCTTCCTTCTCTGATCTATAAGTAAAAAAAAAATTTTTATTTTTTAAATTTTCCAAAAAAAAACTTAATTTTCAAAAAAAAAAAACATGGAATTTTGGAAACCATCACTCGTCGTCACTCTTCTGTCCATTCTCGTTCTTTCAAGACAATCACTCGGTTCACCTTCACCTGCTAGGACCAATCCCTATACGAATACCAATAGTCAACCAGTTAATACCAGAACCATGACAACAATCAATCAAATTCGAGAGAATGAAATCATTAACGACGAAGCACTACCAGGTCAAAATGTCTCGTTGACCTTGTCACCTCCTAATGCTACAGTAGCAACCGGCTCATCATGTTCTGACGAAAGTGTAGCTCTTGGAATGTGCACGAGGCCAATAGGATTAGACATGAAGAAATTAAGTTTGGAACTTATTCGTCACGATATTTTACGAAAGTTACGTTTGGATGAGAATCGACTACCGAATGCAACAGCGATACCGAAAGAATACTTGACCAGCCTACTGACCGGAATTGAAATACAGAACGATTCTCCACAATCGACTTATGATGATGATCATGCTACGACAGAAAAAATCATTGCTTTTTCTAGGACACGTAAGAAATTTTAAAAAAATCTCTAAAAAAACAAAAATTTCACAGTTCTTATTCTTTTTAAAAAACACTTTGACCCGATTACTTTTTTTTCGGAGAAAATTTAATTTGCAAAAATGCATCAAATTCTTCACTAAAATTCCAATTCATTGCTTTTACCCGAAAAATAAGTTAAGAGTTTAGAAACTTTTTTTTTGTCTCTGAAACGAATACCTCCAAAAAATTGACTATTTGGAGGTAGTTGTTAGTATAGATTATAGATTTTAGAAAAAATTGCTTTCTCTAGCGCGTCAATTTCTTAAAAGCCTTAAAAAAGCCTTAACTAAGCCTTAAAAGCAAACAGTGCAAGCTACGAACTTAAGTAGTAATTGAAAAGAAAACAACTGTAAACCTTTTGCGTCACGTATTAAAAAAAGTGACGCAAAGTCTTACGTTATTTCACATTTATTAATAAGGAGTGCATACAATTGCATATTTTTCCTACTAAAAGACTTAACTGATGCAAGTTTTTCCTACGGATACTAATTACCACTAGATATCTACTAGATATCAAGTTAAATAATACTTTGGCCTCTTAAATCTTTTTTTTTGTAAAAAAAAAAAAAATTACAAATTTTTTTTTTTTAAGTGCAAGTTGCACTTTTTTTCTAGACTTATTACCACCACGCCCCTCTGGTCTAATAGCCACAACTGTATAGCAAGTTAAAATTATAATCCTTATAAAATTCAATTGGTTCCTAAGGTTTAAAAAGACATTGACATTGACCAGAGCCTACAACACTAAAAAAAAACACTCACGAGTAAAATTCTAGCAAATAATAGCTTTGAACTTTGTCTCTGTGGTCATGTATAAAAATCGACCTTGGTAAAATTTTTTGGGCTTTTCTTCTCTTTTTCCATGTGATGGTCACAAGGTGACTGACCATTCCTAACAAATTTTTATTTGCCAAAAAAAGAAAAAAATTGAACAAATAACCACTTACATAAACTAAAAGATTGTAACCCTAAACTAAAGAACTTGCAATGTCAACTAAACCACTTAACTTATACTTAAAAGTTAAGTCCACCCATCATTTTGCCTAACGAGGAATAAAGTGCAAGTGACGTAAATTTTATTTTTTTTATACAAAAAAAGAAGAAGTTTTGATAAAACCTTATGAAAATACAAAGTAAATGTGAAAAACAAGATGATTTGGAACTAAAGTCCTCCGTATGTTTGCTAAAAATGAGAAAGGTCAAGATCGGTAGATAACGTGCAAGAGAGCACGTGCTCAAAGTGAACGTAATTTTTGTGACAGTTAGGGCTTCGGTTAGTTAACCTAACCCTACTAACCTTTAACCATTTCAGTTACTGTAAAAGCTATCGGTAAATCTTAGTTAGCACTTTATTTTTTTTTAGAAAAAAATGAAGTTTAAAGTAAAAACCTTGGAACTTTTTTTTTTTGCCCTAGTTTCTTCCACTTAAGATTTTATCTTTGAACTTGGACTTGCGCCTTGCATATTTTCGGTCTTCTTGGTAATAACCAGTAGAATTTGCGTTTTAAGAAGGATTTTGCCTTAAATCAAAACATTAGGTCATACTAAGAGGTCAAGGGTTAGAACTTTTCTACAGATTTGTATATTTCCTTAAAATGTTGCAAATTTTTTTTTTGGTAAGAAGAACATAATCTTTACTTTTAGCTTAACATACTAAAGTACAAATTAGGAGAGATCTTTAAAGAAAAAAATTAGTTAAGGATAATGAAATTGTAGAGAATAAAACGAGGCTTATTTCGTAACTAATATTAATCTTATCCAATTCGACATTGCCATTTGAACTTTTAACACCCCACTCCAAAAAAGTTGTCAAATCTTACACACGTTTTATTACAATAAGCCTCAGAGTTAACGGGAAAAAAAAAACTGCCATGTCACACTTTTGGTGACTCGCCAGAAAAACCCAGGAAAATGTAGATGAAAATAACAATTTTTTTTTTAAAAAAAAAATTTTAAATAAAAAATTCTATGTTTTGATAAAGATGACGTATTAGTTCGTGGCATGCGTGACGATGTTCAAAATCAATGTTAAACGTTTTTCTCTCCGAGAGATAAACAGTATCGAATCCAGAAATAGATTTTTCATGCTAAGACTTCGTGTTCAGTAAACGTGGTCAGAAAAAACGACGTCGTCCTGGTTATTTTTCTATAAATAAATAAAAAACAAAATTCTACATAAATTTAAACAATACTCAATTAAAGTTAACTGAATATTAAAGCTATAAAGTTGTTTTTTTTTTTGAGTATTTTACAATTTTTTTTTCTTAAGAATTATTTACCACTTTACAAATATAAGTTTTATTTCCTCAATGAAAATTTCACGCGTCAAAAATGATACCTTGGATTTATCACAAATCCCATTCCCTTTCGTAAAAATTACCACAAAGTAAACAACAAGATTTGCTAATTTTTTTTTTTTGTAAATTTGTGAGACATCACCACACACATTTAAATGAACTTTGATGAGATTCTTTAATTTTTTTTTTCTTTGCAAAATTTCTACGACTTTTTGCGAGTCGTTCATGATACAGCGTATAACTGTAAGCGACAGAAAGTTAACATTTTCAACTTTTGATAACCTCGTTTGTCTATCAAAAAAAAAGTGAAGAAAAAAAAAGTTATTAACGTCTCTTCGTTCAGAAAAATCCTTAAGAACAACGTTACCACCACCCAGTTTTGTTCGCAATATTTAACAATGTTTTCATAATTTTATCATTATTTTATGGAAAAGGAAGAAAAAATCCCGCAAATGTCTAATATTTTTCCTTTAAAAAATTTCAGAACCAATCAAATTGAACGGAAAAAGTCTGAATTCACATCACTTCACTTTCACTGATAAATTATTAAACATGCGAATTGACACAGCAATGCTTCATATTTTGGTCAAATTTCAAGAAAGTGCCAGTCCACTTCTGCGACGTGGTGAATTTTACATTCGCGTTATGCAACTTGTTTCAGAAAAACGTGGAGAGTCACCAGTTTTTAATAACTACGGGTAAGATACGACCAAAATTAGCACACAACTTCTTTTAAAAAAAAGTTAATTTACGTCATAAACTTATTCTTGCCAAATTTTTGTGTATTTCTAGACCTGTCAAAGCTATTACGCATCCAACACAGCCTGGTCAAGGGCATTTCCGTCATGAGACATCACGTTGGATACAAATTGACGTCCGACAAGTTTTTTCCAAGTGGATTGCCATGTCACCTGCCACTTCATCCAGAAGAATTGCTTTAGTGTTAGACGTGACCGATGCGACGCAGGCGCATATCCCAGAAATCTCCATAGTTAGTGGCAGTGACCTCAATGTCAATCAAGTAGGCTGAAAAAAACAAAATAATAATTGATAAAATTCTTATAATTTTGAATTTTTTTTAAATTTTTTGTTGTTTTCTTCTAGAATCCGTTTCTAGAAGTTGAAGTTAGTGAAGAAGGGCGTTCACGCGTGACACGTGACCTCGGGTTAGACTGTTTGGAAAGTTCTAAAGAAACACGATGCTGTCGTTACCCATTGACAGTTGATTTTGACGTCTTTGGTTGGGATTGGGTCATTGCCCCTAAACAATATGAAGCTAACTACTGTTCAGGCGAATGCCCATTTGCCTTTCTTCAAAAATATCCACACAATCATATTGTACAACAAGTCAATCGTGGGATTGGTGGGCCTTGTTGTACTGCCCGGAAGCTTTCACCAATCACAATGCTTCATTTTGACCAAGATGGAAATATTGTCTTTAGTGTTTTACCCGGAATGATCGTGGATCAGTGTGGGTGTTCCTAAAAAAAAATTTTTTTAATTTCTTTTTTTTTTCAAAATGAAAAGTTTTTAGAAAACAAATTTGAAAATGAGGATTTTTTTTGTCAAAAGTACAAGCTAAATTTAGTTTCTACTCAAACACGTGGACTGTCTTTCTTTTTTCAAGGGAACGGAGTAAATTGTTTTGAAGTTGGAGAAGATTGTGAGTAAAAAGATCATTATATCAAGAGGCTAAAAAAAAGTCCACTTTAAAAATGTATGATTTTTTTTTTGTAAACTTTAAAAATTAAATTTACTGAAAAATACTTAATTAGTTAAGTATTCTTTTATGTTTTACTCTAGTGTAGTGTTAAATTTTATGCCTACGTATCCTAACCTAATTAGCCTTGTAATTATTAAGCGTCTAATTTTGTATTTTATTCTAAATGAAACAACATGGTCTTTCAATCCATCCACATTGTTTCCCCTTTTCAGTGATATTGTGGTCCAGTTGCGTTTAAAGTTTGTTACGCTAAAAAAAATTTTTTTTTTGAAATTGTGCGTAACTGAAAAAAAACAACTTTATTCTACAGTATGAGTACGAGTACGACTGTGTATATAAAGAACTGCGTTAAAATTAGGTAATTTTAATTATATTAAAATTATACTTAAAAATTATAATATTTTACCAAATTTTTTCATAAGTGTGTGTCACTTTGTAGTTTAGTTGTTTACAAAAACGCCCACCTTAGTTTGTAGAATAAAATATTAAATAAATTGTCAACTCTATCATCCCAAAATCCAGAGAAACCTTGTACAAACTAAAAAAAATTTAGAACCCAAACTTAAATTTTGTAAAAAAAAAAAAAAACTTAATTTTTTCAAAAATTTAAAAAAATTTAAAATAACTTTAGGTAAAAATTATGCCGAGCTGCACCTCTTTCCTACTGCCTAACTCTTTTCAATAAAATGATTTTTTTTTTGAAATTTTTTCCAAACAACTCTTTTTTTTCAACAACAAAGCGGTGCGCTCTAAGTCCTAAACACCCCATTTCCCAATATCGAATTAGGTGACAAAAAAAAAAGTTTTAACCCACTCAATTTCAATTTAAAATTTTGTTCAACTTTTAAAATGCGGCACTTTTTCAAGGAGGAGGAGAGAAACCTGAGAAGCGGAGTCTGGTTTGTTCTAAATGTAAAAAAAAACTGTTGTATTTGATGAAAAACAAGAGAAGTATTTAGCATTTTCGGGGTCTTTTGAATCCGTGTGAGTGGACATGGAATCCGTTGATGATGATGAAGCGACCGGCATCTTCTCAAAGCAAACCTCCTCACACACAATTGTCGGCAAATCCCTTTGATCTTTACTTCCTTTTTTTCTTCTTTACTTTTAAGAGCAGAGACACCGCACACTCGTTGGGACGTCCAACTTCTTTCTTCACCATCATCAACAAATCGCTCGTTTTTACACGACCCTCACAATAACAGACTTATGCAGTCGTTTTACGTATTAATCGCTTCCAACTTACTTTTGTCCCTCACCGCAGATTCGGGGTTTTAACTCATTTGCTTTGCAGAACAAGAGTTGTGCAACTGAATCATCACAGTTTCGACGTTATTTCATGAATAAAAAAAAATTTTTTTTGGTTAAACTTACTAAAGTTTAACTAAAGTTTTAGTTAAAAGGAAATTTACGAGTTATAAAAATCCTTAAATCATACTTCTTTATTAAAAAAAAATTATTTTTTTTTAAATTTTAAATTTTCATCTAAAAAACCGAAAAACTTGGAAAATTTAATGAACTGAAGTCCCTCAAAATTTCACGTGAACGATCTGATTTTGTAAAGCTGAGAACTGAATTGATTCTCTTAAAAACTTTGTTGCTTGACTTAAAATCAGAGAAAACATGACAAATTACAAAATTTTTTAGAACTTTTTAAAAAAATTTTTTCTCAGGAAATTCTACTAAAATTCTTTAAGTACTCTGAACGAATTGTGCAGTAACAATTGAAAAAAAGGTCTTGCAAATTTTAATCCGCGCACCAAAAAATTGAGGAGAGGTTTGAAAAAAAGAAAAAACGCTATACCCTTTTCCTTCAACCTTATTTTCAATCCTTACAACGTTGTGTCACACAAACTGACAAGCTTTCAACTGCCTTCCAATGAACGGCGAGAGAAAACTCATTCAGTTGACACTTGAAGTCACTTCGGTCAACAAGCTTCCGCTCGCTCGTGCCCAAAAAAAGTAAATTCATCTCAAAACAATTTTTTTTACTACATTAATTAATTTTAAAAATTTGTATTTAAATTGTAACAAAATGCAGTTACTTATTATTTCATTCATAGTTTTTCTTTTCCATACTGTTTACCCTTATCCTTCCATACCACCAACATCTACCACAAACAAAGTGCTTGACTTTCAAACATTTATAATTCCAACTACTGCCCTGTCTAAATACGCTACTATTTTTATGAAATATTTTGACACGCGACGGTGCACTGAAGCTAATTTAGCTTCACTTGAAATGTGTAGTAGACTAAGTTCAATTCCTTGGACAAATATCAACATTTATGTAGGATACGACAAACGAACTGATTTTCAAAATGGTGATACGGAAAGTGAGAAAGGTCAACTTACTCCAACTTTCACTTACACTGCACTTGAACTTTCTCCAAATTTAATTTCAAAAAAAGTTCAAGAACGTGGTGAAAGGCGTCAAAAAGTAATTCCTGTCATACCAGATTCGAGTAATGTCAAGACAAGCAGTGAGCATGATATTGTCTTTGTCGTTGACCCTTATCCGGAGTACAACTTTGGTCACTTTCTTGGACTGTTCTACGTTGACATTGATGTTGATGAAGAGAAATGTCAACTAAAAAGTCAAGTTTACTTGAAAGGTACGTGAAATTGGTAAAAATTTAAGCACTTTTTAATTAAAAGTTACTCAGCTCTGTTTAATAATTCATAAAAATCTTTTAATTTAATTGTCATTTAAATATTATTCATTTAAACAAAAATTGTTAAAAAATTTTTTGCAAACAATTGAAAAACTTGCAAGAAATTGCAAGAAATTGAAAGATTTTCAAGAAATTCCTAGACGTTGTAAGATTTTCAAGAAATTCCAAAAAATTGAAAGATTTTCAAGAAATTCCAAAAAATTGAGACGATTTTCAAGAAATTGAAAGATTTTCAAGGAATTCCAAGAAATTGAAAGATTTGTTCATGAAAACAACTTGAATTTTAAAACAACGGTTAAACTTGATGTAAAAAATGACAAAAAGTAAACGGATGGGAAGTACAGAGAAAGTCGGGAGTAGGCGGGCATATAAAAAAACCGAGAGAAAAAAAATCATAACCCCTGCAAATTTTCTTTTTCTAACAAATAAGCATAATGTACCCAAAAAAAAGAGTCAAAAGAAGTAAAACTTTGATTGTTCTGTTGTGTACTACTACTAGTTGGCAAGAAAAGAGGGTGAAAAAAAAAAGATTTTCATGGGAAACAGTTTTTGTGCCAAGTGGTCTGATAAGCGGCATTCATTGAGAAAGGGGAGATAAAGGTGCCACGAGCCAGGTTCCCTTTGATCTTGCCGCCTTCAAAGGATGCCGACACAGAGGACCATAGTACGCACTTAGGCCTCTCCCTCTTTTCTACTGTATTACTTCAATCACACCGAACAAAAACTCACCTGTCGCCTTCATTACCAAAAGAACATTCCGCCACAAATTTACTCTTTGCCAATTTTGAAAAAAATTTATGATCATTTTAACCATCAAAATGACAAATGATTTTTAAAAAAAAAAACCTTTTTTTTTCGCAATTTGAATTTATTGGCAGATCGCACTTGCATTTCCGCTGCAAAAAAACCACGGTGTGACGATTTATCCGAAGAAAATTTGAAGCGATTTCAACATTCAGCCAAATGTTCCATGGATTTCTTACCAACAATTAAACGAGCTGGAAATTTTAGATCAAATTCTACAGAAAACTTACTACATTGTATCAACCTTCCAGAATTTCGATCATGTCCCAAAACGGAATTGGCAGACGAAGAATCTTCCACTGTAGAAAATGAACCTACGATTGGCCATCCCGAAGTGAGAACTCGTTGCCGACTATTTCAGCGGTATGGTTTTGAACTTGAAAGAAAAACTGTTCAAAAAAAAATGTAAACTGAAATTTTTTCAAAATTTTGAAAATTTTTTTTAGATGTGATCGTGCTATCTTACTTGGAGGCGGCTGGAACCAGCACCATTCGACTCAGACATCAGAACAAAATCTTGTCAAGATGGAATTCATGTTAATTACTAATGGTTTTCTAAAAGAAAATATCAAGACTTTTTACGGTAACGGTGAAAATATCAACGATAGGACAAATTCATCCAGAAAAATTTACTCTATCGTTAAAAAATCTGAAGTTAGAAGACACATTTCAAAAACTTGTAAAACGAAACATTGTGCTGACACCTTCTTCATCTACCTCAACTTGCCAATGACCTCAAATGGAAACTTTGTCCTATGGGATGTCAATCAAAATGGACTGGTAAATTGACTAGAATTTTAGATTATTAAAAAGCTTACAGTTTATACCGTAAAGTCCACTTTTTTCACGTCTTCGTTTCATTTCAGATTGACGATCAAGAACTTTATACCAATGACGAATTTCTATCAGACATTGCTCATTGTGAAGCACAACGAGTCATCGTCGTATCAGATCAACGAAGAGGCGACATTTTGTTAAGTTTACTTCAAAAATCTACTATTCATCCGAATATCCTCCTGTCAGTAGCTGGATTATCGGATCAACCTACACGAAACGGCGAGTTAACTTCAATTTGGGCCAATCATTCACATCCGTCTGCCTGTCTCAAACATATTCATCAGGTATTGATCAAAAAATGAAGGTCATAACTAACCTTCTCAACTTGAACTTTCTAATTTCAGGCTGCCAGTGTCTGGATGAAAGACTCAATCCCGAGTATTTTTGACACTTCTGGAGGAAACCTCTTGAATCTAAGTATTTCTGGAGCGCCTTGTGGTGATCAATACTCCAGAGAACTTCGGATACACTACCAAGGTTTCAAAACAAAAAATGATCAAACAATTAAAAAAAAACCTTAGATATTGTAAAACAAAAATTGTAATGATTTCCAGGCTGTCAAAATTTACCAACAAGTATCTGGTTCGGATCACTAGTTAATTCAGAAATGGGTGGGTCTTCAAATGGAGACGATGTTGGGGGGACGAGTGAAGGAAACCAAGTGCGAGAAGTTACCTACGACTCGAACGTGTCCTATAGTCGGCGATTTTCATAAATTTACCTAAATAAATAATTAAAACTTTTTAATTCTAAAAAATCTAAAAAAAAAAAAAATATCTTACCTGAACGACAAGTTTGCAGTAAGCTTTAAATTAAACTCTTCGCATCTTCATTTGATCCGTGAGACGCTACAAGAAAAAGTCGAGTTGTATGCTGGCAGCGGTAAAGACTTGCGTTTGCTCATGCGCGTAAAGCTACGCTGGCTGGAAATAACGCTCGGGGCGTTACTTTTTAACCCGTTAACCTTCATTTCATGAAAATTCAGTCGAGTTACATTTAATCCAAACGGGTCGTCCCATTCAACTTCTGAAAATACCACGATTCTTCTATCGTCTATCAGCTTTCATCTTTTACAAAGAGACGCTCTTTATTATTAGTTACCTTGGTTTACCTAATAAATATTTTTTTAAATTAATCGAGAAACGATATTAGTAAAGAATGCACCAAAAAAATATGTTTAAAAAACAGAAAATTGAGGAAGTAAGTTTACCTAAAATTTACCAAAACATTTTCATAAATTCAGTTTAAACAGTTTGACTATCAAAAGTTGACTTAAGCTTTAGAACATAAGCTGCGAAAGGAAGGACTCACGATTACTGAATGGAAGTGGAAGAGGAGCAAAGCGTTAAGCTCGCCGGTCATCTGGAGCTAACCAATCAGAAGCTTTTGTAGGATCTTCAGCCAAATTACTATTAATGACTACAGGAGCGTCGGACACGGTTTCCGATGAAAAGTTTGCAGTAGGCGGAGTTGGACTAGAAACGTTAACGTTGGGATTAGACGCAGCTGCCTTTTGATGGGTAGAGGTGACTAGAGCTGGGGTATTAGTACGAAGGGATGAGCTTGCTGTCGAAATGTCATCATCGAAACGAAAAATGCCGTAAGGCCTGAGATGATAGAGCAAATAATCCATTACGTACATTTGATTGGGACTAACATAATGAAAAGAAATCGCTGTATCGCTGCAACATTCAGAACCCTGATACGAAAAGTAGAAAAAGTCACAATATTACAAATTGAACCAATAGAAAAAGTGGTAAATATTACGGGATTTTATTACCTGCTTCTGCGGATAGTAAATGTATTTCCAGTACCAAAAGTCAGGTTTGACATGACCTTAACAAAACACAGTGCGTTTTAATATGAACGTATTACGAAAAAAAAATTTGTTAAATCTTGCAAAAAAAAAGTTAGTTTGATCTTTGATGCGTCTGTTTCTGCGTATTTAGAAGTTTTACCTGGAATGACATGATGTTCTGGAACAAATGGAAGAAATCGATAACGACCTTCTGAATCGCGACTGTCACCCGCTTGAACCCCAAGATTCTGCATACATTTGCCTGTTAATTACAATTTTTTTTTGAAGTGACCACTTGCCTTTTTTCAAAAAATTCATGAAAAAAAACTAGGCCCCCGTTAGTCTCACCCATTTCGACATCCTCAGCACCTCCATGGTCTTGGCGACATTTTGTGTCATCGTCAAGGCCTAACGTCACAAACCGGATAAGTGCTTCCAGGCTAAGAACATACCCTAGGAAAAGACCACAATAAAACAAAAAAATGATTCAACTTGAATTCTTTCATTTCAATTACCTACATTTACAATCTATGTACAATAGACACTTTTTTTTGGAGTTTTCTACCTGCGCCACCACTCATGTAGCCTTGTGTGACATAAGGTTTAAATTTACAACCAAAGTAAATTGGATAACTCGGATCATAGTTTTTGAGCATGTAGCGTAAGTTTTCTACGATAACATAAGTGTCATCATCAGCCTTCATGAACCAATCATAATCATTTCGGTAGTGCTCATAGAGATACTTGAAGGATTCACGGGTTTTGGCCCAGAGATAATCCCGTCCTTCTTTGACCTTATCAAGCGCAATTGCTCCCAGTTCAGGATCTAAAAGGTGGAAGAGTTGACTGCATTTCAGTTTACTGGATATGGATAATGTCAAGTATTTCTACGTAAATAATGATCACCTGCTTGAGAACTCATAAAGACTAACTTGTTACACCGCTTGCCCCAAGTGGCTTTGATATGTATAGCTTTCTTTTTGTGATTCTTTGGATTTGTCATCACCCAACAGAGAACACGAACTTCCTCGAAGAGTTTTTTGCCCACGCTGCGTTCCTCGCCCCTATGCATCAATTCGTGATGAATTTTATCGTCAATTCCATTCGTAACGCCGTGCATTTCCTCGTCGCCGGGAAAATCATCCATGTCAGCGCGATGGCCATGGTCGTCCAAGTCATGCACGTCTCTAAAAATTTGGTGAATTTAATTATCGAAGAATGTCACTAGATCGACAAAATTAGCTAAACTCTATAGCTCATCGAATTAGTGAACATTAGTGTAAATTGTTCACTTTTTGCTTTTTTTTCTTTTACCTTCGCTAAGGTATATGATAAAAATGTGTAAAGTTACCTTCCACGAAAAGCTGAGATATCTGACGGTAAGAAAGAAAGTTGGGCGTTGCTTATGTTAAGTATCATATAAGCAAACCCGAATCCAAATAGAATTCCAGCAATAAGAGTGGTTATAAAACTACGACCTAGTTTTCCCGTACCGACCATAATTCTTTTGCAAATGTCAAAATGTAGAGAGCTTCCGTTGTTTAGAAAAGTGGTTGCAGATGAATATAAATAACCATCTTGTGGTCCATCTGTACTTTATCTTAGTCAAGTCATGGCGTTTTCAAACTTATCGGCACTGCATCCAGGTTCTAGGATATGCTGGCAATATTTCTGTTCCAGGGTCTCCAGGTGCTTGACAATCAATCACGAAACCAAACGTAGTAATGTCACGAATTGACTACGAAACGAAATGATAGAAAGCGTTTTGTCTTAACACAACGAGAAAAAAAAAATGAGTGTGACACAGCCACCGACGCGACAGTTAAGTTGAGAGTTTAGGCCTATGCTCCTTACTGCTTCGTCGTTGTTACCCGTTCACCTATTAAAATTAGTCAGATTGTTTTTAGACACTTAATTGATTTAACCTTACTTTCATTCCCTTAACGAACTACTTTAGCCCACTGCCTGTACTAACTAATGTAAAACATTCTGCACCGCACCATTAACATTGCCCTATAAAAAGGGCAATATGTACACAATTGAATTCTACTAGTTGCCTATGCCCGTAATTTGTACCAATAAGAGATTACGTAAAAACGAAACAGAGAGTCGTTGACGTAATCCCGAGTTAAAAAGTCAACACTTGAGCTTGCTTGTTAATCGAAGATGTTGTAACAAGGTTAGTAAATAACGGTTCGTGGGTATAAACAGAAAGAGACAACGAAGGGAATCGTATGTAACCATTTGTCATTGTCACTACAAAATTTTCAACCTTGACCTTTTTATTGTGAACCCTTGGCACCTTGGCTACAACACCTTTGGAAGGGGCAGGAACGTTCTGGATTTTGGAAAATAGACCGCGACTAGTTTTTTTTTCTACGATTTTCGGTATTCCCTAGAAAATTCTGATTAGACATTGAACAACTCACCTCGGTTGGTCCGGTTCCCAAACACTCCTACTCCTAGGCCGTCTAACCTTGACCTTGACCCGAGGACACGACTGACCGTTCCGTGTGGGTGGGTCGGTGGGTTGTGTGGTTACCCGCATGAACTTTGGAGTTCAAATTCAAAATTTCCCACTAATAACTTCAGACATTATCTAAACTGAAAATCCTTCCTGGTATACGCCTCAGTTACTCACAGAGGGAGGGAAGAACTCTGACTTCCGAAACAAATAACGCCTTTATTCTTTTTATTCCAGAAAAAACAAAAACCTATTAAGTTTTGAATTCAGGAGGCTACTAGAATTTCAACTTTGAATTCAGTCTACTAGAATTTCAACGTTTGAATTCAGTCTACTAGAATTTCAACGTTTGAATTCAGTCTACTAGAATTTCAACTTTTGAATTCAATCTTCTTAGAATTTCGACGTCACCTACTTAAACTGAACTACTTGGACAGGACACAGCAGGTAAATACTTTAAATAGGAAAGTAATCTAGCAATTGTCTATTTGTCACTTACCATTACCACTACCATCCATTTAGATGATCCATTTCTGTTGTAAGCTTGGTCATCCGTCACTTATTCCAAAAATTTTATTATGCTGTGCACTTTTGACACACACTGTTGATCTATTCCAAATCCAAATACGTCCTTAACTCACCGAAAAAAATCCACTTTTAGTTGATATCTTGTGACGAGTTCTTGCACTAGGACTCTACGTGTACGTTTTTATGGAAGGACTTAATCTTATGAATATTTTAATTATCTTCCACTGTCATCAACACTTGTAGATTTAAGCCTTATTTCACTCGGGATGTTAAATGGAAGCGAATCTAGACAAGTGCATTTGTCTCTTACATTATTCTATCGATGTCTGTTGTATCTGGCACAATGTCTATCAACTCTATAACTATTTCGCTCATCAAAGTCACACCATCAATTTCCTTAAATGCCAGAATAACGTAAGGTAATTCTTCTCATGAATTTCTATTGTTCCGTTTCTGGAAGTTACTTCTGTCCGGAAAGCAGAGTAAAGGTGATACGAGAGAGGAGCTATTTGAACACTTCTCGTAAAAATGGAATTACAGTCCAACGTGAATTTAGCAGATTCAAAACTAAAACTGGAAGAGGGAGGATTGCTAAAAAAAATTGCAAAACGTCAAATGATCCAAAGGAGATCGTGGAAGGTGGACAAAGGACAAGATGTCAGAAAATCAACCGTGGGGGCAGGAATCTATTGTTGACAGTCGGAAGTTGGGTGTTGCTGTAATTGGTGTAATGACACTTCCGCTTCCGCTAGGATAAAAATTCAATGGAGGATGTTACAATTTTGGAAAAAATGAATTTTTTTCTGGCGCCACCACCCACCGGTGGCACCAATTCTAATGGGAAGAGCAGCAGCGTTGCACTCAAATTTAGAGTTGTGACTGATTGAACAGAAACGAATTAGATCTCTGGGAAATTAAACACGTTTGGTATCCATTTCACTTAATCAACCATAGCGAGGGAGTTTAGGCGTTTGACGCATTTGGTTACAAAAAAACTAACGAACTTGAGCCATGCATTGGATAAAAATAAAAAGTAAAACATTTTTTTTTCAAGCTACAAAGTAATAACTCAAAATTCAACTTGTAAAGTGTTGAATTTCATAATTTTTAACTAAATAAGAAAAAAAAAATGCAAAAGAAGCTAATTGTAAGTACTATAAAATTATAGAAATTAAAATTAAAAAAATTTTTTTAATAAAAATAAGAAAAATACAAATCACATAAGAAACATAATTTTATGCAGAAATAAATTTTTATTTGCTTGAATAAAAACAAAACAAAACAAAACTAAAAACTATTAAAAAAAACGTTTCGTGCAACACGAGAATTTAAGAACGAAGATTTAACAGGCAAATTCTCATCCTTTCTTTAATTTCCCCTTACTTTGTTTTCAATAAAATTTTACCGCATCTTCCTCGGTTTTTCCGAATCCGAAATTCGGATAACTTTTCTGTTTTTAACGGTACAGAGCCAGCTGATCTTCGTTGTCACATCTCGAATACGCTGAAAAAAATATAAAAGTATGTGATGCTTTTGTAAAAAAAAACTTTTGAGTTTACAATGTATTTCCATTTTACTAACTTATTTAGCAGGATTTAGTTTTACGCTAACTTTAATTTGTCTCATAAGTACTCAAATAAGTTCGCTGAGGTTGAGGTTACTCCGGAAAGATTTAACTCTGATTTGTAACTAACCCAAACTTAAAGCCTAATTTGGTATTTTATGTTAATGCTTTTAAAAATGCTTCACTTTTGTCTTTACAATTTAAAAAATTACACTTCATTTGAAGTTCAAAGTGAAAAGTAATTAGTTTGAATAACAACTAATTAAGTTAAACTTACGGTTTTCACAAAAATATTCAAGGAATATTAAATTTTGTATCTTCGAAGCCTAATTCAATCAGTCATCAGTGCAGTAGAGTGGAGTAAAGTTTAATTAGTTTTATTTAATACTTTTCCAGCAGATGCAGATGGGATTGAGCAAGAACTAAAATTTCTAGTGGGTGAAAGTTTTAGTGAAAGTTGAGTAGACGCGCGCAGACAGACGGTTACTGGGGCTGGGGTGGCTAACCTAAACCAATTTTAATTCGTAGTTTTCGAACTCGTCGTTGTTCGTCATTTATTTGTACTGCACTGTCGTATTCTGTGTTTCACAATAAACTTTGTTAAAATTTTAGTTCGTCTTTAAATTTTGAAAAAAACGACGAACGAAATCTCCGTAATCTGTATAATTACTACCCTGCCCTAACCCTAACTAAAGTGTAGAAAGGTAGCTTTTAGTCATACTTGCTTTAATGTAACAAGCCAAGCCAAGTCAGAAGTTCATTTCTCGTGTGGCGCAAACGGAACACCCAAACACAAAACACGCTGCATGCAGCATGCTGCATGCATACTCGTACGTGAATTCCTTTTATTACGTATCACCGAACGAAGAAGTAAGCAGAACAAGGAAAATGACAACAGGTGGGTGGTGTAGGAATAAGGGAAGTAGTAATTTAATTGTGAATCGAGACAAAACGAATCAATACCAGGTTACAACCAGAAAGATTTTTAACTGTACGGTAACAAGGAACTTGGACGGGTTCGCTTATCGCTTCCTCGCCTCGGATATGTCGGATTTGCCAATTTTATGGTATGTTTTGCATCAGTGTGTTGTTTAATTTATTTTTTTTTATATTTTGGCAATTGGAAAATGAATGAACTTGATTACGATTAGATTACGATTAGATTGGAGTAGCACGTTGAACCCTTGAACCCCAACCCCATTAGGTGGTACGGTATGATACGACTATACGACTGTCCGCAGTACGTACGTACCGAAGAAGCGTCGGTAGGAGATGGACGGTGCAGAAGCGGATGGTAACCTCTCATTCACATCTATACAGGTTCGATGGTTCGAATGTTGAAAAGGTGAAGGGCAAAGTCCAGCACTAACCATAAGCTAAGGCAAAGCTTCCAATTGGTCAGTTGGCTCATTGCTATTTTTTGCAAAAAGTTCTTTCAAAAGAGGCGTTTAGTTGATTTCGCAAAGAAAGCACGAATTAGGTTTGGCGTTTGATATTCTTACTGCCGGTACTTAAGTGTAACCTGTTGTATATGATAGATTCGGTTCCGGGCATCAATCAGTATTTTCAAATGGCAGGGTCCATTTCTTTGTGCCTCAGGCGTGTTTGTAAATTTTAATTCATTCGGTCTGTCTTATGTGATGTCAATTGGTGAGTGATTCTGTGTGAGATGGGATACAGCCGCCTAGCACTACAGGATTCAGCACCCTACTAAGAAAATCATTTTTTAATCGATATACAAAGCACGAAATATGCAATTTGAAGCAATTTGAACACTATTTTCTCAAAAAATTTTTTTTTCAAATTTTCTTTTCGGCAAATTTTTTTTTCCGAAAAATTTTTTATTGAAGATTTGGATGATACATAAAAATGGACCCCAACATTTTTTTCAAAATTTTTTTTTCCAAAGATCTATTCCTTGGCTTACCATTTGCAATCTAATCGTAACTACATATACTAAATAACATCATCGCTCCAATTGCTTTCTTTTCTTGTTACTATGTATCATTGTCCCACAGCGTTACATCAGATCACTACGAACTCTTAACACAAAGTTACATGATTGTACATGTACTTGTCGGCTGGGCGTTGTACTTGTGTACTAATATTTCGTAACATGTTATTTTTGTTGTTCTTATACGATGTCCAGTATTGACTAGTCTGACTGTGAACGGGAGCTGGGTAATTTAGCAATGTAAGGCTTAATTCATTCTGGTATCGTTTGCCTTGTGACTGGGAGGAGAGGTTTACGTCCCAGGGCTCTCCAATTCGGAGGAGGACGCTCTAATAAACTAAAAATGTAACAAGGCTAAAATTCAAAGATAACCTTTTCACCACATACAGAAGTGGCAAAAAATTTGAAGATGTGTGAATTGGTGACTTTAAGTTTATGAGCTTTAGTGGTGGTGGCAGTGGGTTCTTTCCATTTTTAGTACTTGACTTCTTTATGAAGGTCTTCTGTAAAGCTATTACCATCAATTCGATTGTTAATTTTTCATGTTCTGCATTAGCATTCTTATTGACATAACGTATCCATACTTTTCAAGTGTCTTCTCGAACTCAACGAGAATCGAACACACCGTCAGTGAAAAGTGGAAGTAAAGTGGTTATCGTAAAAGGCTTGTTTTTTTAGAGCAAGTGGCCTGTCCTTGTCGTCACCCAGCGGCTATTCCTTTTTCAGAAAAGAGGCTATTGACTGTTTCCTTTTATTACAGAGTCTCAAGCAAGTATGATCTCACTGGAAGATGAGGACACATGCACACAAATTAAGTTCAGATCCCACGATTAAATAAGTCACAAAAGCAAGTTTAACTCAACGTCATCAGTTACTTACGAATAAAAGACAACAATACCTCAATATGAATTCTAAAGACTGTGGTGATGGAGGAATCCTATTGTACGAAGACCCGTCGAAGAAGACCAAGGCCGAAGATTCAGCACTAGGATACCAACATACACTGGTAAGTTTACGACGTATTTATTTAAATAAATTTATAGTTGAAATTCGACTCTTAGAATTAGTCATCAATGGACAGTGAACTGATTTCATTGTTTTTTTCATTTTCTGTGTACCACTGTAAAAATCATGAGAAAGCAACCTAAGTAACTCCTTTCCAGACATTCTTCCTATAGATTTAGACTTAAGTGTTGAGTAGATAAGACTCAAGCGTAAATTTGTTGATTAGGCAGGTTTGACAAGTTAATCCATTTACGTACGTTTGAACTAAAGTGTTTCAGTGTCACTTGAAATTGCATCTTTCTTAAGTATCCTGGAGTATTTTGAAATAATGTCACAATTTTATACTGATCGGTGCTGTGGATGACAGTGCGGTATTATTACCAAAGTTAAAGTTGTGTCTTTACTTCTGTGTACTCTCGTTAGTGACAATAAAAGGTTCAAAAATTTGCTGGCCGTGGTCAAAGGTCACGTTGGATCTGGATGTCGATGTCTGTAGAAGCTAAGAGTACTTTCCCATATTTCATTAAAAGGTGGTTGTAAATCTTAACTTGTTAAAGCAAAGAAGTTCTTAAGGAAAATCTCTGATGATAATTCTGAAGGGTTTGAAGTTAACGTTTCGGTTAGGTTAGGTTATGATGCAGTTAATTACTAACCTATTTTTAATCGTCCATTCAATGGACGATCAATGGAAAAATACTTAGAAACAATGGAATGGACTCCATTGTTTCTAAGTATTTTTCCTCATTAATTGATCAACTGTCATTGGTGCCCAGGAAAGCTAGTAATTTCTGAGAAGATGAGAAGCGTTTTCTCAACCTGTAATAAACTAAAATGAATAATTTATAAGATGAAGTATTCTAGTTAAAAGTAGTTAGAAGTAGTTTGGGTGGACACGGTCACTGCGTCTAATTATGAATACTTACCATGTAAACACCTTGCGAAACACCAAGATGGTTCTCTTTTGTTTTAAAGTTGAATTAATCAACCAATTAAATTAGATTGAACCACCCGAATCAAGTTATATGTAATTAGTAATGTTCATTGATTTAATTTCAGATGTATGGTCGCTACACGACTGATTTAGGACAATATGCCAAAGTTGAATCAAAACGACTCAAATTACTTGAAAGAAAACGACGACGTGATGAGAAACGACGAAAGAAGGAATATCGAGAACAATATAGAAATCGTTACTTACGTACAATTTTTAAATGGATTTCATTCTTATGGCAAAAATCATTTGCAAAATTAGGAGAAGATTGGGTATTTTTAGCCATTCTGGGTGTAAGTATGTAAGTTAGCTACGCATTGTCGATACACGTATTGATTCTGACCTATGACCTGACGACTTTGGAAAGGTATAATATTTTTTGGACGGTTTTAGGGCTACTCTTAGTTTTATAATGGACTGGGGAATTGGTATATGTAACAAAGGTAAGCTTTACACAGCTGGAATATTATTAAATTAAGTAATATGTTATCTATTGACTAAAAATTAAAACATAATTTAAAAAAAAATTTAGAATTTTATTATAAACTTTTGAAAAAGTTTCCAATTTTTTTTTGTTCTAGCAAGATTTTGGCTTTTTGTTGACTTGGAGTATCACATTGCTATTCGATATTTTGCCTGGATTACCCTTCCAGTCTGTCTAGTCTTATTTTCAGCAGGATTTGTGCATGTTGTGGCGCCGCAAGCAATCGGTAAGACAAAATACTGGATACCAGTGATCTATTGAGAAAATTAGAAAATGTTACCCATATTAAAACTTGTTACAGGTTCTGGAGTTCCTGAGATGAAAACTATTTTACGCGGAGTGACGCTAAAGGTGTGCAAATAATGCCTATTTTTTTGTATAAAAAAAATCCGAATGTATCCTAACTTTTGTTTCAGGAATACCTCACTTTCAAAACACTTGTTGCAAAAGTGGTTGGGTTGACGGCATCTTTAGGAAGCGGAATGCCGCTTGGCAAAGAAGTGAGTTGACTCTTTAGAAACGTTTTACTGAAAAGTAGGGATTTTTAATGATGATCTAAATTGACAAGCATATATCTGATAACTCGTTGACGATATTTATTTCTGAAATTTTGCTAAAGTATTGCATGAAAACGTGAGTATTTAGTAGAAAACTTGTTGAAATTAATTTTTTTTGAACAATTTACAGGGCCCATTTGTCCATATTGCGTCGATCGTAGCGACTTTACTATCAAAGCTCCAGTCCTTTCATGGCATTTATGAAAATGAGTCTAGAAATATTGAAATGTTGGCGGGTATGGAAATAAGGAATTTTTTTTAAAAATAAGTTTTTCTTTTTCTTTTTTTTCTAAAAAGCAAAATGTTCAATTTTTTATTTTGTTTTTGCCAGCCGCTTCGGCTGTCGGAGCTGCGTGTTGTTTTGCTGCCCCAGTTGGAGGTGTACTGATGAGTATTGAAATTACTTCGGTTTACTTTGCTGTAAGAAATTACTGGAGAGGATTTTTTACAGCAGCTTGCAGGTTTATTATGATATAATAAAAAATATTTAAAAAAAATATTACCAAAATCTTTTTAATCCCGCCAGATGTTAATTAGCTTTTTTGTTATTTTTTGCAGTGCCATGTTTTTCCGGTTGTTGGCGGTTTGGTTTCAAGGACATGGTAATTTTTTACTAACTTATTATGCTTCGAAATTAATTTTCAAATTATATCATGATGATTTTTATAGACAAGCATATATCTGAACTTTTTGTGAAGATACTAATTTCTGACAAAAAAAATTTTTTGGAAAATTAATTTTTGTAACATTTTTGTTTTGAGGATTGGTAGCGCGTTAATTTGTGACTTTACTTTCAGAAACTATTAAACCTGTATTCAAAACAGTATTAGGTAACGAGTTCCCGTATGATCCTCAGGAGTTAATACTATTTGCGTTGATGGGGTAAGGACATAGGATAAAAAATACTATATTTCACAAATTACTACTTGAGTGTTACTACTTATTTATATTTTTTGTTTTAGAGTAATTTCTGGATTAATTGCTGCAGCATTTGTCTTTTTACATCGTCATTATGCAAGTGAATAAACCTTTTAGTTCTTCTTGTTCTTTTAGTAAGTAATGATTGGTTTTTGTGAAATTTTTACAGGTTTTGTGGATGCGTGGAAATAAAAAGTTAAATTCGTTTTTACAAAAGAAGTAAGACAGTTTTTCTCGTGTCGTATCATCCTTTTTTTTTCAATTTAAGTTAGAAATTAACAAGATTTTGAACTTTTTATAAAGTTTTGTACGTTTTGTTTTGATAGCCGATTCATTTATCCAGCAATAATATCGTGTTTTATCGCTTCGATGAACTTTCCACTTGGATTTGGACAGTTTATCGCGGGAGCATTGACAACGCATGATCAGGTGATTAACGTAAATTGTACTGTAGCGATGATTTGATGAAATTTTTACACCTTCATTAATTGAAGATTGAGCAAGAACAGTGAACAAACTAATGGAAGTTGTGGAACAAAAAAAATCGGGGGTAAAGAAATTCTGTATAAGATGTGTTTGTTTTTTTAAAAAAGAAAGTTTTCATTTTGGTTTGCTGTTTTGCTACTTTCAGTTTGATGCAATTTTCATTTCACATTTTGAGAGTTGATTTTTTTTAATTAAATAATAGTTTTTTTTAGAAGAGTCATTAATCGAGCAAAAGTTTGCAGGTTGTTACACTTTTCTCCAATTTTACGTGGACTAAGGAAAATTTCACGGTAGAGGAAGTTTCCATTGTAAAACATTGGGTTAATGACAACACTGGAATTTTTATTAATTTGACACTCTTTACCATAAGTACGGTAAGTTTTGAAAAATATTTTGAAATTTCATTGGAATTCATTTATTTATTTTATTTTTTATTTTTTTGTAGTTTTTTCTGTCAATTTTGGCATCAACACTTCCTGTTCCATCAGGAAATTTTGTACCAATGTTCAAAATGGGTGCTGGTCTTGGACGAATTATGGGGGAAGCACTGTACTTGTGGTAAAAATTAGTAAAATTTACAAATAAATAAACGAAAATAGTTTGTCCAAATTTTTTTAAATTCAACTGAATTCAACGAAAAAGTTACATAAATGTTTTAGGTTCCCGCATGGTATTAACTTTTCTGGTGACCAATGGCCAATCGTGCCTGGTAATTTTGATCAGTTACTAATAAACCACGGTTACTACTGGTAGGATATGAAAAACATGCTTTGTTTTTTTTAAATATTTCAGGTGGATATGCTGTTGTTGGGGCTGCAGCAGTTTCTGGAGGGGTGACGCGAGCTATTTCAATTGTTGTTATTGTATCTGAAATGACTGGAGAAATTACGTATATTATTCCCATAATGGTAGCAGTTTTGATCTCAAATGCAGTTGCTGGACTTCTTCAACCTTCACTTTTTGATTCTATTTCTATGATAAAAAAGTTACCATATTTACCAGATTTTATTCCATCAAGTTCTGCTGGAGCGTATGATATTACTGTGAAAGATTTTATGGTTCGTGATGTAAAGTGAGTTGTTTTTTTTTTACAAAAAAAAAACCAAGTTTACAAGGTTTTTTTTAATTTTGGGTCGTTTGTTTTAATTTTCCTCTAGATACATTTGGTATGGAATGTCGTACCGTGAACTCAGGTCGTTACTAAAAGAGAGCAAACAACTAGGATCCTTTCCATTGGTGGAGAATCCAGAGAATATGATTTTGTTAGGATCAATTCCTCGACCACACTTGATCAAAGCAATTGATCGTCATACTGGAAGAGAACGAAGAATTCAAGTAATTTCAAAATGGCATCGACAAGCTGCTGCTCGAGCAAAAGAAGAACTTGAAAGAAAACAATTTGCTGAACAACGAAAACCATCTGATCAACCATCAAGACGATCGTCGAGGTTTGAAGTGACACGCGTAGATCACACGATGACCTCTCCTCCGTTAGGACAATCAGAGTCTTCAAATTCAGTTCATTCTTCTAACGACAATTTAGAAGTAAATGAATGAGAAAGGAAAATTTTGTTTTTATCTTTCAGAAATTCACAAGTTTTAATCTTTTTGTTTAGCAGACGGATCCTATTGAAGTGAATGATTTGGTCATACCAGTGAAACCTCTACCGGTGTCTCTACCAGTGAAACCTATTAAGTCAATTTTAAAGAAAACGGATTCATTTTCTCTATACAATTTTGGTCAATTACCTAGTCCATTCCAGCAACATTATATGACCGTGACAGGAGCTGAGAGTCGAGTTAGGAATGCATTTCATGCTATTTTCCAAAAATCTTCAACACTTCAGGTAAAACACAAGTCAGAAAAAAAATACTTAGGCGTTAGCAACTTGTTTTTACCGCGGATTGACCCAGTTTTGAATTTGAATCGCTCCTTTTTTGCCCCTAGGATGCTGACACTGAAGCTGGATTAATTGCAGGAACTCAGAAAGTCCCACCCACTGTGGCTCCTCCCAAAAAAACAGTAACACTTGTAAGTACAAGCCACAAGGTCAAGTATTCAAAAAATTAATTAATGTGACTTGTGTCTGTGTCGTATAGCCTCGAGAGCGAGTAATTGACATGTCACCAGAAGAACAACGAGCATGGGAAGAAGAACAGATGAATCTTCGTGTTGATTTTTCACGTTGTCACATTGATGCTGCTCCGTTTCAATTGGTGGCCAAAACAACGTTACTCAAAGTTCATTCGTTGTTCTCTTTGTTGGGAATTAATCACGCTTTTGTGACCGCCACTGGGAAACTAATCGGGGTTGTGGCTATGAAAGAGGTATGAAGAGTAAAATATTGAAACGATATACAAGTCGGAAATTTTTTTCTTAATTTTTTAGAATTTTAACAATTAAATTATGAAATTTTTTCGTCTAGCTCCGATTAGCAATTGAAACGTGTAATGCGGGTAATTTTCAACCGAATAAACTTGAAGACTCGAGTACAGATGGTGAGCATATAGATGTAATGGACGGCGAGGAAGTGGAATCAGTTATGGATGTCGAAACGGAACAGGATACAACGACAGATGATGAGCGACTCAATCATTAATCGTTATTTTTTTTAAATTTTGAAGTTACCCACCTCGTTATTCTGTGTTTTTCAAGTATTATCGACTAGTTTTTGTAGGGTACTTTGTAAGTTGTTAGTAATAAGTAAGGTTGTTACCAACGAGGATGTAACCCTTGTCAGTTTTTAAGTTAACTACAAATTTTTGACTAGTTTTCGCTTTTCTCACCAATATGACTTTAATGAAATTTACTTAAGGTGGACTTACGCGTTTGTTAAACTTCCAGTGGTTGAATGTTTTGTTTTGTTTTAGTTAATTAAATGATTTAGGTAAAACGTACAACGTTACGAGTCGTTTATTTTACGATGAAGATTAATTCATTTCGTCAGTCCCGACCTCGAGACCAGAATCGTCCGAATCTTCCTCCTCCTCCTCAACGTTCCAGAGCGCAAAGATGACAATTGCAAGAATAACGACTCCAACTGCGATGACGACGTAGATTATACGCGACGACGGTAGTGACATTGACAGTCCAAGACTTCCAGGAAGTTTTACTACGGCCCGAAATGGTGCAAGAACTAAGTTACCCAGGCTTGCAATTGGTCGCCATAGGATAGCAAATGGATTGCCCTCGATACCTATACCTTTTGAGCTAACAAGACGAAGTACAAGAACCAAGAGGATGACCACTACAATAATGACTGCTAAGATTACCAGTACTTCTTCTGCAGGAATTTCTGGCAGTACCTTGGACATAGTGTCCAGCAGTAAAGTTGTGTAGTTTTCTGGGATATAGGCTTCCTAGGAATCAGGTTACTAATTAATTTCATGCCAGTCAAAAAATTTTTTATGTGATTCAAGCCTTGTCAATTTACCATTGTTGGATCGATGACACTAATGTCTCTTGACAAGCAGTGTGGCAGGCTACGAAGGTCACCCGTACGTTGAACACTACCGTTAAAACTAATGACTAACGTTAGCAGTTGCGACGCGATTAATGTTTCTACCTACCTAATGTTTCATGCGTATTCTCAGCTAGCTCTCAGGTGTGTGGAGACTAGAGGCCTAAAAATGGAACCAAATTTTCCTGTTCGGTCTGGTGGTTATCAGCGATTCCTTGTGGGTTAGGATGGTGGTGTAGACTTGACAAACGCTGCCACTAAATGAAACGCTGATAAAGCGTAACCCTAAACAGAAATTACACACTGCGCTTTTCGTTTGCATAAGGGATTATGATTTGAAACTTAAAACGGCGTCATCTCAAAACGCGGGAATAAAATGAGGCCCAAGCCAGGTGCGGGTGCCAGTTCCAGAACAAGGAATAGGACCTGAGTCAATACGAACGACAACAACGACCGGCAACGGCAAAGACACAAGGACAGGGATAACTTCTGGACCGAATACGCTTATATTTGAAGGAGTATCAAGGTTGAATTACAGTTTTAGAATTATTTGTTTGCGTTAGTTAATCGGTTTTACTGTTCCTTTCGGTGAATTTTTCAGCAAGTTGTTTTCGTCAGTCAGTTTAGTCGGATGAAAGTTGAATCATTTTCGTTACATGTAACATTAGATGTAACGTGCCATCCAACCCCAACATAAATAACACAGTTAGTAAAAAAAATTCTAAAGGCTGTTAGAGGTTGAGGAACAGGAACTGCATACAGTTTCTGCTGAAGGAAGACGTCAAGTAAGAAATTTTAACGAAGGTATTTATAACTTTATGATCTTTCAAGTAGTTGTCAACATTTTTTAATTGTTAGTTGATGTGACCTTGTAATTCAAAATTGCTTTAATTCGTTTCACAGTGATTTTTCATGCCTCGAGGTTGACGCGTGTGCTATCAGGTGTCGTGTCATCGTGGTCCGTTTGTCATTTAGTGGTAGTACCACTTCGGAGACTGACACCTTGCACAGTCATCGGAATTCGACAAACGAAAACGAAATCCGTTAATGACCCTTTATCCTTATTGTACTGGAAGACCAGCTTATTCAAAATGTCAATGTCAAATAGTCCCGCGCCTACACTGTCTTCGTTATCCGTTGTTCCTAGTGCCAGTAGTACCGCTGCAGTTGATGCGGTAGTGGGTGACGCCGCTACCAACATATCGCTAGAGGATTGCAAGGTTGATTGTAAAGACGCTGTTGGCACTGAATCAGAGGATAACACTAACGTGAACCCAGCGATAGACGTCACCTTACGGAGCAACGATGCTCCAGTAAAAGAATGTAGCGAGAGCGACATTGTCAAAGCGGCTAAAATTCGGAAACGAAAGTTTGTTTTGATGATCAGTTACTGTGGACAAGGATACTATGGAATGCAAAGTCAGAAAAATGGAATTGACACAATTGAAGAGGAATTACTAAATGCAATGCTGAAAAACGGATATATTGACAAGGATGAACATAATAGGCCACAAAGTTTTAATTTCCAACGTGCTGCACGAACAGATAAGAACGTAAGCTTAATGCCCACGCAACATTGGCACTTCAATACCAAAAATTTGTTTCCTTTTAAAAGGTATCCGCGGCCAGGCAAATCGTTTCGCTAAAAGCCCCCGAAACGTTGGACATTTCTAAATTAAATGAATTGTTACCTCCTTGTATTCGTGTTATGGCCATGAAACGAGTAACGGCTGGATTTGACTGCAAAGTTCAATGCAGTGCAAGAACTTATGCATATATGACGCCAACTTTTGCATTTGCTCCGGTATTAACTTTAATTTCGAATTAATTTTATGAATTTATTATTTAATTGTTTCTTACAATTTGACACGGTTTGTTTCAGCTCGAAGCCAATGTCACTGAAGGATACCGTGTCACTCCAGAAGTTCTAGAAGACGTACGAGCATTACTCAAGCGCTATGTTGGCACCAAGAATTTTTTTAATTTCACTTCCGGCAAAAAATGTGGTGACCCAAGTGCACAACGACATATTCTTAGTTTTGAGTGCAGTGACCCATTTGTAAAAGATGGACTAGAATATGTCGTTCTTCGTGTCAAAGGTCAAAGTTTCATGTTGCATCAAATTAGAAAGATGGTCGGCCTTTGTATGGCAATTCAGCGAGGATTTGCAAATGAGACAATTATGGAAAGTGCTTTTGGCAAGGAGAGGATCGACGTACCGAAAGCTCCTGGACTTGGGCTGCTGTTAGAATTCGTCCATTATGATAGGTCAGCGTCAGCCTTCCAGGACATTGTTAAATCCTGTGATTTTATTAGTTGATTTACTTTTACTGTAGGTACAACACGAAATTTGGATCGACCCATGAACCCTTGACCTGGGAGGAAGAAAAGACGAAAGTGGAGAAGTTTTGTGACGAGTTCATTTACCCTGTGGTGACAGAGACAGAGAACAAAGAAAAATCAATGTGGAATTGGATGGCAACATTGATATATCACACCTACGCTGTCCGACCTCATGATGGCAGTGTGGCTGCGACAAAGAGTGAAATCGGAAAGGCAATGGGACGAGCTGTACGGGAAGGAGCAATGGAAGACAAGTCAATTGATGATGAGGATGACGAAGAAGCAGACGAGGAAGGTGATGAGTCGAGACGTAAACGGCGGAAAGTGCAGCAACAACAGACGACATAAAATTATTAAATTTTTATTCTTATACATTACGTTTACGTGAGATTAGTACTTGATAAGTATTAGTAAAAGGCTTGAGTTTGACATTTAAATTCAACGAGAAAGTCAGCAACTTGGGGCTGCGAAATTAAAACTTCACAACGACCTCCTTGGCATCTCGGATTGGAGTGAACGCCAAATGACGCCCTCCAAAATTACATTTAGCGCAGAACGGGTTCCCACTGGAAAATCCTAGGTGAGAATGAGTGCTAAAATAAAATCATCCAACTCAACGGTTCAAGAGAGAAGAAAAGGGCCTGGAATCAAGTCCTCTGTTGTCTGAGTCATACCGTCCCGCGCACCGCCCTGTTCTTTCGGTTCAGTGTCGCGGATTCGTTGCATCATTTCACTTAACTTGTGTAAGGTTGAAGCGGACCTATTAGCGTACCATAGGTACGGCTAGATGACGACACTAGTAACTTGGGTTGGTGACGACCTAACGATAATGAAGTCTGTTGATCCAGGAAATGAGAGGGTAGCTCACCACCGCTTTTACTACACCAGCGCATCCGTATTAGAGCACCAACGCACCAACATCAAACAAAATTTTTTTCTAAGATTTTTTTTTGCAAAATTTTTTTCGGAGAATTTTTTATTGAAGATTTTAATTATACAAAGTTGATCAAAAAAAAAATTTTTTTTTAATTTTTATTGAAAATCTGGATGATACAAAGTTGGTCAAAAAAATTTTTTTTTCTAGAAATGTTTTAAAATTGTTCTTCCAAAAAAAATTTCCGATAATTTTTTATCCAAAGTTGGTCAGGTAGCGGTGCGTTGGTGGCGGTGCACTGGTGGCAGTGCGTTGGTGGCGTTGCTCTTCTGGTGGCGGGGCGCTAAGAGGTAGAGCCGTGCGCTAAATGTTGTGTACTTGCGCTAAATTGGATGCGCTTGTGCGTGTGAGCTAAATGCGGTGTACTGGTGCACTAAATGCGGAGCGCTAAATACCTGCTCTCCGTTGTTGATCCTTAACATCAGCCGGATTTTAAGTTTGAATCTTTTGTCTTTTGCATTTCTTTTAGTTCTAACTTCTAACTAACTTTACTTCGTATTTGTAACTTGATCGCTTTATTTCCATTTATTCCTATGTCCTTCCTACTGTTATTTTAGTCCGAATTGTAAAGACCACAACGCAACGTTGTGTCAATCCTTACCTCAGCAACATAATTTGTAAGTAATATCTTTCGTGATCATCATCGCATCGCAATCTTGACAATTCACAATTTTCGCTAGCTTTAATTCATTGATAATAGTACTTGATAATAGTACGATACGAAGCGTGCGTGATTCTGATTATTCACTTTGCTAAGATAATTTACCTTAATTGCATCGTTGCAGCCTCACATCGGTCGTGGTAGAAATTGCCGGACGCTATGGATGAAGACAAATTCATGGTGGTAGAAGAAATGTCTTCGTCTGATCCTGATAAAGCATGCTCATGGTCACCCTGTGAAGAAGGTGATCCCTTACCCCTACTAATCAATTTGACAGAGGATGAAGACAATATCGAACAGATTCAAAACGCCCGAATACCAGTGGTAGATGACGTTGATGACACTTCATTAGTTGAATGCCAAGGAACCCTTGATACTGAGCTCCAAACTTCTTTTCAAGAAATTGAAAAAACTCGACTGATTGTGCGAGAAAGACTAGACAAAATGAAGATCATTGAAGAACGAGAACTTGAGAAATTTAGTACCTTGACACGATTTTCTCCAGGGACGGTTATTTTTCCAGCGATTAGATATGCAGGCACTTATCATACGATCACCTTTTTATTAGAGGTTAGGTGGAAAGGTTTTGTAATAGCATATAGCTCAACATTTTTGAAAAAAAAATCAATGTTATTTATTTTATTTTAGAATTCTAATTCAGTTGACCCCAAATCAACACCTGCCTCTGGTTTCAAACCGTTTCCGCAAGTCTTTACTTCTAAATGGAATCCTGATTACGTTCCAATGCCTTGTTGTTCCCAAAACCAGCATGTCATCATTCAAGTTCGTAATTCTACTCGAAGCTCGTTTTCGAATGGACCTACTTTTTCAGTAAATCAACACTTACCATACATAATATAAAACATATAGTAGTTCAATTACTTCTTTATCTTTTAGCCAAGCAAAGTTAGAACAGAAGAAAGAATCCAAAATTGGGATCACATTCGACAAGTTCTCTCGCAAACTATTGAGAGTTGTGACGACTTGAATCGACGGATTAATCAAATTACATTCTCGAAACAGACGTTTAACGTATTGAAGCATACTATCGAAGAGGTGAGCATCAATACCATTATGTTACGCTGATTTCCGTAATTCGTACTCCAGTAAATTCGTAGAAATTTTTATTTTTATTTTTTAGATCATGTCGTGTGACGTTGGGTTCAATTTCTTTCAAAACGTTCTTCCTTTCATGGTCAAATTGTGTTTGGATCTTCCAATGATCATCACATGTCCTATTCCTCTACTAAAACGATACAGGACTCACAGCATATCTTTAACACAGCGGCAAATTGGTTCCCTTTTAGCCAATGCATTTTTCTGTACGTTTCCACCACGCCTGGAGAACGAGGGTAGTTATCCATCAATAAACTTCAACGAGTAAGTAAATCTTAGGTATTAATTAATCAATTTTCCGTATGACTTTTTATATTTCAAAAAACTTTCATATCATTTCCAGTCTTTACATATGCGATCCATCCGACCCCCGCTTACTCTCCATGGCCCATAAGCTCCGGTGTATTCTTCACTATTTTGAACGTTTAAGCAAGAGACAAGGTTGGTAATCCAGGAAACAGTCGTACAAATAGAAAGTTTTGCTTCAAAAACCCGGAAAATATTAGAATTTTTTTTTCCATTTTTTGTTAAAGTCATTTTTCTAAAAACGTGTTGATCTTTTGCATTTGAATTTGAGGTTATTTTAGCAAAAAGTTCATTATTATTTTTGCGTTTAAGAATAAGTACAATCTAATTGTGTCATTCTAAGGTTCGACTGTGTTGTTTATTTAGTTGACAATGGCGTCGTAACCTTCACAAGAAAATCACATATTTCGGCCAGATGTCCAAATTGGGATCAATCAACGAAACGATTGACACAACTAGTATGCTTATGCAGCGGAAACATTGAGACTGATGGAGCTGGAATGCTTCAAGTAGATTTTGCCAACAAGTGAGGGCCATTTACCAAATAATTCCTAGAAAATAAAAATTCACTAACTCAAATTAGTAAATGACAGAAATATTTTTTTGTTAACTTTTTTTTTTGTCGTGGGTTTAAGATACGTTGGAGGTGGTGTACTTGGCCGAGGTGCGGTTCAGGAAGAAATACTTTTTGTGATTTACCCCGAATTACTGATCTCAAGACTTTTTACTGAAAAACTTTTTACCGGTGAAGCTCTTCTCGTCACGGGTTCCGAACGTTTTTCAAGTTATACAGGGTATTCTTCTTCCTTTGCATTTTCTGGAGACTATCAAGATTTGACACCATTTGACTCTAAAGGGAGACGACTGTCACAAATTGTTGCCATCGACGCTCTGTATATTCGAAAGGAGTTAACACAATTCAATCCAAGGTTTATGGAAAGGGACCTCAATAAGGTGAGAGACGTCGATATACGACACAATGTGTCGTCGACACATCACATTCACAACGTGTAAAATTTCAATCTTAGTAAAATTGGGCGTAAAATGTAGTTCCTTATTCAATTTAGGCTTATGCCGGATTTTCCTTTCCGGCACCACCTACTGTTAGCATTAAGCCTGCTGCTGTGGCTTCAGGAAGATGGGGATGCGGAGCATTTAATGGAAATCCAGAACTAAAAGCCATTTTGCAACTACTAGCTGCGTCTGAAGCAGGTCGTGACCTGGTACTTTTTGTGTTTGGAGATGACGAACTTCAAGAATCAGTTGTGACAATGTATGAAGCTCTTAAGGATTTAACAGTGGGTAAGTTGATATTTCAGTTAATTTCAATTGCTACTGCAAGGAAACAAAATGGGCGTGGGTAATTTTAAAGTGGAATGATTTTGTATAATTTAGGTGAAGTTTGGAAACAATTGCGACAATATTACAGTCTTTTTTGTGCCGAAAATGAATCCAGTGGCAAACCTCCTTATTATTCTTTGAGCCAATTTGTGACTGAATGTGTAACGACACAAAATCTTGATTTCGATAACACACCGACGGAAACAGAGTCATGTGAGGCTGAGACACAAGAACCCAGTTCCTCCAGCAAAGCTTCTCCTCCGCCGAATCCAGATCAACGTTCTCCTAAATCTGTAGAAGAGGACATCGAACTAGTTCCAGTTTCACCTAAAGTCACTGAGAAGGAGTTTACTGTCATTGACATCGACGATGTCGACGACCGTGTAGTCCATAGTTCTAGTTCTGAAAAACCAAGTACTCCGACGAAACTTTATGAACCTCCGCCACTTTCTGAGTTATACAACGAATCTGCACAGCGAGTTGGAACTCCGTCGAAGATTGGCGTTGTAGACTTGGATAAAAGTCCAAGACGTGTCAACAATTCGGCTCCTCTTGTGAGTGAAGTTCCTGACTTGTCTGAAATAATTGAAAAGCGTCGGTTACAGCGTCTACTTGAATTTGCCAATGCGTCATCAGATGAAGAAGAAGAACCTGGCCAGTCACAGAAAGGATCTCCTGCCAAGAAAATCATAACGGATGCGGACTATCTTGCAGTTTTTGCCTCACCAACCAAAAGACGACATCTAATTCCAAAACCTTCATCAGCTAAACGTAAAATTTCAATGTCTCCAAGTGGAATCGAACTTATCCGACCGGACCCGATAGAAACTCGACCAGGAATTCGACAAAAACTAGATCGATCTGGAGATTGTGAGGTAATGTCATTAAACAATTAAGTATAGATTTTAAAAATTTCACCAGCTCAAACATTTTTGTAACTAATTAATTCAAACAACATTCTCCTCTCTCAGCTCAATTTATTTTAGAAGTAGTTATCCAGTTTTTTAATAATAGCTTCTTGGAAGTAAACGTTGTCACAAGAATGAACTTCTTCGTAAATTTGACACGTTGAAGTAGTTTTCAATTCTTGTTTTAACCGCGATACGAATTGGGTCACTGCGAACTTGTTCTGAGGTTCAAGTAGGATTTGCTCAAAAGCTTTGTAGACGACACCGATTCTACCCGGTTTGAAGAAATGGCTACTAATTCCATGTAAGATGGAGGCACCAACACCGACTGGGTTACAAAGTGTCTGGTTGACAAAGAATGGTGGGACAAAGTTCCAGAGACAAGGTAGAGTTTGCAAACGATCTGGGAAGAGGTGAAAGTAGACGTCCATGATGTCCTGGAAGAATGGATGAAAATTTAGCAAGTAGGTCAATGACCTTGAGAAGGGCAGGAATTTATATGGAAGTCTCTGGAAGGCTTACCTGATCAGCCCATTGAAGAAATTCTTCAAAATGTTGACACCCTTGGACGAGCCATTTGGTCCAGTCTAGGTCATCCCGTAGTCTAGTGAGATTCATGAGCATGATACCCGAATTGTGTGCTGGGATTTTGACGAGGCCAAGACGCTGGACGAGTGGGCGGACATTGAACTGTCGTCGACTACGGACCATGCCGACTTGTGTGGTGGGACTGAATGTGACCAATTCGTTCCAGAGATCCAGGACGTGCTGGAAGATAATAACATCCGTGTCGGTATAAATGACAGTGTCAACGTGCGGTAGAAGTTGTGGGAGTAAAAGTCGAAGTGTACTGCACGGAGCGTAGAGATTCTCCATCCATTCGTACCCTTAGTAAAAGGTAACACCGAAAATTGTAAGTAAACTTTGTATAAAATTTTTGTAAAACATATTTTACAGAATTTGCGAATTTTTAACTGTTTTTTTTACCTTTCAAGTAAACGGCTGGTTGGTAAATTAGATCGAGTTTTTGCGTATATTCTTTGTCCCAACTGGCTACAGTGCCTTGAATATTTTTGACGCTTTCCTCGTTATTTGAAATGATAATTAGTTCCAAGTGAACATTATTTCGAATTCGGGTTTCATCCTCGGGTGAGATTCCGCGCATGCGCGCATGGTTCATGGCGACGACTAGTGACTTGATGAGTGTTAAAGTCTGATTATATTGTCGACTAAAACTAAATTTAAGTTTTTGCAAGTTTTTTGGTACGACCGAATTCAGTTGTACAGTTTTTTCGCACATGGTGATCACTGCCGTGACCTTACAGGGTACAGCGACCCTTTTACCAAGTATGCTTGGAGTACATGGAAGAAGTTGATTTGAAATTGACCAACTAGACGTTGTAGGTTTCCAACTAATAGTCATTTCTTCCGGGTCACGACCTCTAGGAGGTGGGGTCAATTCGGGTTGAGGATATTCCAGGAAACGAAGAATGAAGAAGAGCAAAGCTCCAGTTACGATACTTGTCCTTCCCATAATAGTTCCTGGAGAAAACTGGACGACACCTAAAACGTAAGCTTTAACTTTTCCAGGTTAATTCTTAATTAACTCTGCGGTTTCTTCCATTTAGTTTAAAAGTAATTTTAACTTGAGTGTCAATTAATTCTTAAGGTTGTGACCAGCGTGAGTCAATAGAAAGGCCCATGTCCTGGCGTAAACTGCCTCAAGGCTAATTCACCTTGGACTGGTCATTACTCTAAATGGGACTTGCATATGTAACAAGGAAAAAGTAATTAAGCCCGTGTTAATTTCCACCTATAATCCAAAGGTCAACCGCTTGGTTATTCATTACCGTTGAGAACGATTGCGTTTGTAAATTCACAAATTTGTAATTCCAAAAGTATAGAGACAAATTCGATGAGTTTCGTTTAAGTTGACTACAAAAGTGAAGACGAGTGTCGAATCGTTCCTAGTGGATACTTTGTAGCAAAGAGTAGACACTTCAACGTTTTCAACTGAAATACAGTAACCATCCAAGAGCACGGGTAGTAGTTCGCGTTACTAACCTTACTTAACTTTACTTTAATTATTAATTAACCGGTTTCAACTTCCGTCCTCTGAAACCAACTAAAAGGAGTTACTAATTGTTTCAAAGCTATTTTTATCAGAAAGTCAGAAAGTTGAAAGTATAATTTTACCTAATGTTTTATACAAATGTAACGGAGTGCATAAGGTAATTTGCACGTCATTAGAAATTTCGTGGTTCTAACAAATTTGACCTCGAAAATATTTGAAAATCTGCGCATTTGTACTGCTGTTCTATATAATTTTAAATAATTTCCGAGTTTTTTTTAGCTACTAATAGCTACAGTCGCTGGAGAATGACGAATTTGCCCTCTAACCATTTTGGATCTGACATCTTTTCAATTCGTAGCTTGTCATTGGGCGAAGCATCTCGAGTACTGGAAAAATTATTCAGGAAGCGATTATTTCCAGTTCAATCGACCTCGTTCCGGTAAATGCACCCTGTGGCTCACACGGTATTAGAAAGAATAGGGACGAACTCTACAGTCTAATGAACCTCTTCAATGCAAAAGCGTACTTTTTTTAAAAAAATTTTTTTACTGGATTTTTATACATAATTTTGTTTTGGTTTTTTAAAAGATGTTTTCAGTTTTTAAATTATTCCAGTCTATCTTTAAGTAAAAGCAAGTGTGGTTTCGGAATGAGGACTGGAGCTGCGTAGTATTCAACTTTGAGTGGTGGTGAATTTGGATCCGGTCGAACTTCAAAACGCTGAAATAAGCTTGTAGTAAAAAGAAAAAGTTCATCTCGAGCCAACGACTCTCCAAGACAAACTCGTTTGCCAATTGAAAATGGTATCAATTCTTCGCGTCGTATCACCTTTGACCCATCTTCACTTAAGAATCGTTCAGGACGAAAGATTTCAGGATCACCCCAAACTTTAGGATCGTGCATTACACCATAGAGGTTCGGCATGACTAGCGTATCGGCTGGAATCGTATAACCCCGAAACGTTACTTGTTCAGTTACCCGATGTTGGACGGCTGTTGGAATAATGGCACCGAATCGCATAACCTAAATAATTTTTTTTTTTGAAATTACGACCGAAATGGGTAAAAGTTATGAATAACTTTTTTCTCACTTCCATAATCACGGCTTCAGTGTAAGGCATCCTAAAAGATAAGAAAAGTTAATGAATTGGCAAAGTTAATTAGTGTTAAGTCAATTAGACGTGTGACTACTAATGACAAGTTAAGTGGTTACAAGGGTTTGTCCGATAAGGACGGTAGACGTGATACTCCAACGACTTTTTTGATTTCGCCAAATAGTTTTTCTTGCGCTTCAGGGTGAAGCGCCATCAACAAAAATTCCCATGTCATGGTCGTCGACGTAGTCTCGGCCTGACATAAAAAATGCAAATTTTTGAATATGCAAAATTATTTGCATAAAAAATAATAAAAATAATTTTTTTTTTTGACAATGGTCGTTACTAACCCCAGCGGTAAACAGGTCGTTCATAACTGCCAACAGGTTTCGATCTAAAGAAATTAATTACCGCTTGAGTTATAATATGCGCAAAGTAAAAATCTACAGGTCAAAGTTTACTTTAAAAATTAGTTTTTCAAAATTTACCTCCGTCTTCCTTGTAGAAGCTTGATTTACTATTTTTGGTCCTGGCCATTTCTGCAATGTACATGTCAATGAAGTCTCTGGGTGAGTTTTCCTGGAAGGTATCTTTGTGTGCTATAATTGCATTTTTCATGAAGTCTTCAGTGCGTTTGTGACGTTCTCTCCGGGCTTTGACACTGATTGATGCCCCCATAAGAAAATCCGGTAGGATTTTACGAAGAAACGGAAAAAATAAGCTAAGCGACAATATCTTGCTCTGGCTGATGGTACTGTAAAAAAAAAACATTAATTTAAAAAAAAAAATATTAAAAATATTTAAACCACATTAATCTAATTAAAATTTTACATTTCGTTTCTACCATGTTACCTGGTTAGTTCCTCAATTAGTAAACCTAGGACTGGATCAGAATGTGAATAGCGTTCCCCACTGACAATTGACCAGAGTGCGTTGAGAACAGCTGGAATTAAGTAATGGGATTAATTGATAACTTACTTAACTTTCACTAACTTAACTATGGTTAACATTTTCAGTAAAGTTAAACAATTTGATGCAACTAACCTGCATTAAATTGATTCTTGGTGTTGATTGGTGTTCCAGCATGTGCACTCTTCTTGAACGTATCAATCAATTCTTTAATTTCTTCTTGAACTAAACCTTCCATTGACTTTTTTCCAAATCCAAAATCACGCAAGTTCTTTAAAATGAATCGTCTCTAGAACAAAATATTGCCAATTCAAAAAAACCTATTTTCTGACATTTCAAGTGGATTGGCATTTTTATCCTAAACTTACTTGATCCACCCAATCAGGTCCGTCAAGAAAAATGACACCTAGGGCCACAACAGATGATTTAAAAATGAATCAATTATTTCAATAAAGCTTTCAATACTTTTACTAACTTACCTCCTGGTTTTCCTCCAGTGCGTTGTAGCAGAACTTCAAACTTAGGTCTTCCACTGAATGCCGTTTCAGCCAATGCCTCCTTAATGGCAGAAACACTGTTGAGCACAATTGCCGGGTAGGGCCCAAAGTAAATGGAAAAGATGTCACCGTACGTCTCTCCTAACTTCATGAAATCCTTGGACGGTTCCAGTGACAAGTTGTGCAAATTTCCAATGAAAGGTAGGGCCATAGGTCCTTCAAATTGAAATCGAGCAAATTGAAACACGTAACAAGGTAATTTATTAGTTGATCTTTAAAATGTAAGAATCACCTGGTGGAAAATTTCTTGGACGTCGTTGTTTCCAGAAGAGGTAAGCGACACTAAGACAAATTCCAGTTAGAAAAAGTTCAGTGACCGAGAACGCCATGACAAGGTGTCTTTTTTAATTAAAAAAAATTAAATTTTGCAACACAGAATAAAAAATATTACGCTAGGACTCGTGTGAAGTAGAAGTGTTTTTATAACGGACTCACTTACTATTTAGTTTTAATCTTCTCGGATAGGAAGATATCCTCGATAAATTGGGGATAACACTAAATCCCTGGGGATGTGGGGATTTTGTAAAGCATCCAATCACAACAGAGCTAACTGTCGCTTTTTAAAACTTCAATTTAAAAATTTAATGTTAAGGTTGAAACTACGTTTTTTAATAATAAATTAACTAATTATTTGTATTACAGTTTGTCTAGGGTTCTAGAACCTAGACCAAATTGTCACGTTCTCCTATTTTGCTAGTCAACTTGATTTAAACTAAAACCCTTAGAATCTTATCTGAATTCCCCACGTATTCTGTCCCCGAATTTCGGACCCTGGTTCCCCAGTAGGGATCGGGAAACGCCTAAACTTAACAAGTTAGCAAATAATTGCACCAGCTGACACTTTTTTTTTCAACACTTCACTTTGATATAACTTCCAACTGAATGAGTATTACAATTTTTTGTGATAACTTTTACATTAGTTTGAGCTAGAACGTTGGAACTGTCATTATTCTAGATGGACCATCACGTGAATTTTTTGGTATGTCAAGTGTTTATATAGATTTTGTCTAAATAAAATTGTGAATGAAAAGCAAAACACTCAAATTTTGGATTTTCTTTGTTTTTTTTTGTTGAAGTGTTTTTTTTTTGTTTTTTTTGTAAAAAATTTTTTGGCTCTGATTAAAATCAACTGCTAGTTTAATGTAAACTGCCTCCTCAGGGTTAATTTTAGTAAAAAACGGCCATATTTATGTTAGGTTTTATAAATACTTTTAATATTTTATTATTTTATTGTGATTTTTTATTTTCTGGAGCATATGCTAAAGAAAAAAGAGCTTCAGGCTCACAAACAAATTTGTAGACGTATCTCTCTCCAGCTACTTTTGACATAATTCCTTTTTCATAGTAGTAGCGAAGTGAGCGAGAAAGTTTGTCGTAGTTCATAGCTGGCCGATTTTTAATTAAACCCCATCGTCTTGCCACCTTTAGAAAATAGATTCAAGTTTCTAAAGGGTTAAAAGGTCATGTCAAGTTTAAAATAGAGTTGTACCTCTTCAGGTTCAACCAATTTGAACTCCATACCCCGTCCAGTCCAAGAGATACACCCTGAATTTGTTGGATCATCTAATAAATTAACTAGAAATTGCCAGAGTTGAAGTGACCCACGTCGTCCCATTGTTCCAGTCCAACCCTAAAATAAAATAAATAAAATAAATAAATACAAAATCAAATTTTTTTTTGAATTTTAAGAAATTTCTACATTTCCTACAAAATGTATCTCACTTGTTGATGGGCGGAAGGCCATGAACCCATGTGTGTTCGGCGGGGCGCGGATTCTATAGAATAGAATCGAGAGGGATGAAATTTTTTTTTATAAAAAAAAAGAAAAAAGAAAAAGAGAAAGACACAAAAATCGAAAGTGTAATGAAAAGAAAGTTGGCAAAGAAAGTAATCGACTTGATGGTGAAAATCGCCCGGGGCTTTTCAACAATTTTTTCTCAGTCAGTAATTTTGATTCCAAGAAGATTATTTACAAAAAAAAAAAGAAGAGGATTACGACCTTCAAAATCCTTTGAGTATTGAACATTTTTTTTAAAAAAAAAAGTATTTAGACAAGAAAATTTTAACAGAGCTCATTTTTTTTAGAAAAAAAAAATTCTTAAGCTTTTTTTTTTAAAAAAACAAGTAACGCTTTTGACTCGTTGCGGCTTGAGCCGCTTAAAAGAAAAGAAAACGCAGACCGGAAAAACGAGATTTGATAATTGAGAAAAGTAGATTTTAGAGAAAGTCTAAAAATTTTCCCCCCATGCTGTGTGGCCTAGAGAAAAGTTCTCTTCCTGTGTTAAAAGCTTTAATTACTTATTCATGACGCAATTATGATGGCAGGGTGAAAAAAAGGTCGCGTTTCATTTAGTATTCAACAGAATTCGTGTTTTCTTTTCATTTTTTCACAGGGGTAGTCAAAAAAAAAATAAGAGCCCAGTTTCAAGCTTAATCTCTAAAAGTCTCGATCATCATTTCCGTTTTTACCGTATAAAAAAAAGAGTGAACATCTTTTCAATTAAGTTTTTGGAAAGAGAAAAAAAAGTGATTAATAATCATATTGCACAGCAGAGGATGCGTTAATTTTTTTTTAACGTTACCATCTCCTGAACTTGGATTGATTGTATGGTTTGGTGTCTGGTCTGGTGAAAGCGTGTATTCTGATGAATGCGACTGGGTAATGACGCCTTGATATTTGACATCCACCTGGAGCGGAGAAATATTCCTGAAAAGTGTTAATTAGGAAGTGTGAAAATAGAATTTTTCTCATTTTTCATTTCTAATTAATTTTTGAAAAGATTAGATGAATTTTTTTTTGCAGCTTGCTACTTTCAAAAATTTCACTCAGAAAACTACGACTAGAAAAATAGAACGGTTTTGCTAGAAAACTTACAAAAAACTTGTTAAACTTTGATGCAAAAAACACAAGGGGTGCGGTTTCGTTTTTTTTAGATGCTCATTCTAAGTTTTTAGAAATTTTAGCAAAATGTTAGAAATTTTAGAAACTATAGATGCGCTTTAGATTACAAAGTTAGTTGCATTAAATATAAGAGATTTTGAATTCTAGCGTGGGGACTTACCCGTAGTCACGTTCGCGGTGGGACATGTTCATAACCGTAGTGGTGGGATGATGCAAAGTAGTATAGTCGTCATAGGAAGATGGTGAGCCACCACTGACCCCACCGTGGTGGGTCTGATGATGTGGAAGATGGTGGGCGTAGTAGTAACTCCCACTATTCGTGTAGTCAGGAGATGAACAGTACATTTCCGGTCGGGAAACTTCTACAAAAAAATGAAATAGAAAATCAGAGTAAAAAATAGTTGTCAAAAAAAGTGTAGAGAAATAAAGAGCCTTTTTGCCCAAAAAAAAAATGATTTCAACAAACGCTTTTTCCCAAGGAAAGTATCAAAAATACAACTCAAAATTCAATTGACTTGCACCACATACCAAGAACCAAATTTAAATTTTTGTTTGTGATCTTATTTTGTCCCATTTTTTTGATAATACACACAGAAATTCAGAATCTACTTGACTTTCACCGACTGACTTTCTTTTCTCCACAACCCCACTACCCATTTGCAATTCATATGCTACAACCGATACTTTTCAACCCTCTTCTAGTAGCTCCTATCAATATTTTTTTCTCTTCTAAAACTTGTCTCCATAAAAGTCACCGAATGAGTTGCAGCTGTTGTAACAAATGGGATCAGATCTTTTCTTTCTTTGTGGTTGAGTATGAGGATCTCCCCGAAAAAAAACCATTGTTGTAAAGTGAGCATGGCCAATTTGTAATTCTCCACGGTTCTTGAGCAGTCGAGAGAAAGAATAGAATTAAATCATGGTTATTATGGTCAGGGTGAAAGCTAAAGTGAAACAAAGAGAAGATCTCTAGGGAGGATTTCATTTCTGAGGTAAATTTAGAATTAAGTGAAAAGTCAGCGACTAGAAGAGAAATCTTGTGCCTACTCAATTTTTCATGGATTTTTAGAACAGGGAGAAAAGGGAATTCGGATTAGTCAAAACTACGACGGGGTAAAGTGAGACTCCGTGGCCTTTTTTGTCTAGAGTAACTGGCACGGGGGAAATGAATTTTAAGAGGGTGAGTTGTGGAGAAAGCGACTTTCATCCCCCTTAACTTTCACAGGCGCAAATTTTATAATCGGTCAAAATAACAACAAAAAATGTAAAATATTTTTCTATTTTTTTAAATAAAAGAACTTTAACAGAGTTTGCAAGTTTTGCGGAACAATACGGTTTTTTTCTTTTTTATCAACAACAAACCCACTAGCAAATTATATTTTTTATAAAAAATTAATAAAGTACAACTCTTTTGCTTTAGTTAACACAAGATTTTGGTAAGTTTGGCAATAATTTAAAATTTCCGATTCAGTAAATTTTCGTGTTTTGTTGCGGCACCCTCCCTCGTTAAGATCTTTGTTCTTTTGAAAAATGCCAAAACTTTGATACATTTTACTATTTTTTCTCTCCAATTTTCTAAGACTTTTTCGAAGTTTGTAAAAATGAAAAATGTGAAGAACAGCGAAGGTTTAGAAATAAGAGTCAAGTTTAACTTTTCATAGCGTGTTTACTATACCCTTGAGCATCATCATTTAATTACTCTCGTCAACAAATAGGGCGAGTTGATCTCAATGATCCATCTCTTTCTCCGCGGAGAAAGTTGACCTGTTTGCCGAAACGAGGAACAGTGAAAGTCAACAAATAAAAAGAACAAAATTCTATCCTCCCCTTCTAAACTTTCTGTCAATATTATCATTCTCCAAAGTAATAATCTCCCACTTATGAACACAAAACGTACAAAAAGTACATAACCACTTTTACCATAACTTTCATGCTATTATGCTTCCAAATTATTACTAAAACTCAAAAAAAAAAAAAAACTCTCAAAATCAAACAGTTACCCCAAAAAAAATGAAACGACGATTTTCCTAGTTACATTTTATACTGTTTCCTTCTCTTTTGTCAAAATATTTTCAAAATTTATATTATTTTCTTTCTCTACAACAGTTTACATGTCATAAAAATTTGTAATAGGTTTGATGCCTTTTTGTCTCTGTGTTTCTTTAAAGAAAAGAAAGGGTTGCGAGATCAGAGAAAGTCAAGAAAAAAGTCATTAGGGTCACAGCAGTAGGGAAGCTTGAATGGAGAAAAGAAAGCAACCCGTGTCATTGGCATAACCAATATCTTCCAGAAAAATGGATCTTCTTAAAGATAAAACAGTAAAATCAAAGAGAATTCGTTTATTTTTGAGAAGAGGAAGACAAAAAAAAATCAGCGGAAGGATTAATCGATGGAAAAAATTTAAAAAAAAAAGAAAACTTGAAAATTTTGAAAATTATTTAGGTATTATAGTTAAAGTTTTTTTTTTTGTTTCACCTTGATGAATCCAATGAGAGTGAATGGAAGAATGATGATGATGCAGGGAATGTGTAAGTGGACCTTCCAAAAATCCACCAGGCATCATTTTGTTCAAAATTTTGAAACTTGACTTCAGAGCTTATCGTTTGTAAATTTGAAACGTTCTGAAACTTTGAAACAAATGACTCGTTACACAAAATTTCATCCTCCTGAAAAAAAAGAAGTGAAATTCCTAAAGAAAGTAAGTGGTAACCTAGTAAATTTAAAACTGAAGGGTGAGAAAATTACCCGCCGTTTCATCCCCCGTTCCTTTCTTCTATTGTCTTACTTTTCTTTCCAAAAGTTGAGCTTTTACTTTTTTAGTCAGACAAAGCAATGAAATGAACATTGTCTTTTTTGAACACAAGTTAATCCTTCTAAGTGAAAAGTCTTTTCTCATCTTTTGTTCTCATGGCAAAAAGTGACCAACTTTTGATTTCTTTTGACACCATTTCACAATAAGACAAAATCTTACAAAAAAGTTGAAAATCCAATTCATGATTTGTTCCTTCTCCTCGTAAAAGGTAAGAAGAGTAAAAAAAACTATACTAAAAAAAAGTCAATTCTGAAAAAATATGAAGGGCTTTAAATTCTGTAGAGCATTGCAATTAGTCTTCTTTACGAAGGCATGAACTTTCTACGATTTTGTTTTTAACAAATTTTGTTTTTAACAAAACTGTATAAAAGATATACCTTCAAATTATTCCCATTTTAATGTGGAGGTTTTAGAATCAATCCCCCGAAAACGTCAGCGCTCTTCAGGGTTTTCAAGGGGGGGGGGGTAGTTGAGTTAATGGGGGTAAAAGTAAGCCGAGGCGTTTATGTCGCGTAAGAAAAGTATTTTACAAAATTATATCAAATTTTGTTAACAAAAGTAAAAGTATGTAAGGCTTTTAAACGACTGATTTTGTGCCGATACCCTGATTTTTAAAGCGCCGAGGTCAAATTACCCTCAACACCTCCACGGATTAAGGGAAACTCAGCTACCCCCCATTTTACGGCCACTCCGAAAAATTATTTTATTTTAGCCTACCCGAAAACTGCTAATCGTGCAAGTTTGCTAAATTAACAAAAAACTTGTTTAAAACCAAAAAAAAACTGCAAATAAAATATAAAGATAATTTAGAATTATTTGAATATAAATTTTTTACCTCAAGTCTTTTCGTAGAACCAAGGGAAGCTTAAAACTTTCAGATTACATTTTTGTCAATTGAATTTTCTTCAAGAAAATTTATTTTAGTTTTAAATTCTTTCTAATAAAGTCTTTTAGTACAAAGACTGTGTTTTGTTCACACGTTTGAAAATTGAAAATAAAACCTTAAATTTTTTTAATCAAACAATTGTTGTTACTTAAGTTGTATTTTGTCTATTGGATAAGATATTGCCTGTTTTGAAATTAATGTGAAACTGTTTCAATTTCCAAGTTTTCTCTTTTGCTAAAAATTCAAGTGGGTAAGTAGAAATTTCCCGTACTTTCTCTGCGTATGAGTCTGTGGGTGTCTACAATTTCAACTGATACAAAACCTCCACAGAAAAGCATTTTTTTTGTGTAGACTTCGTATCTCTTTTGCTCCAATTTTGACATTTTTTGGCGCATAACGAAGTGTAGTACAAGTTTCGACTTTCTGTCAAAATTGTTGGTGTTTTAATGAAAGTGTACACGTATAGTAACTACATAGAATGTTGTTTAATTTTTAATTAAATAACAAGTGTTTTTCTAAAAATATTAATAATTACTAATTTCGATTTAGAGATTTACTTCCTCCAAATGAAATTGGTAGTTGGTTCGGCATAATTTTTTTTAACAGTGCTCCTTGCCATTCGGCTTTGTTATGGTCGAAGATAAAGATCGATTCTTCGTGATTTGTTGGGACAATTGAGCGCATTGTTTCTACAAATGTCATAGTAAATCGACTTGCTGTATGAAAATGAAAAAAAATTCAAACAGAAATTTATTGCACAAATATAAAAAAAATTTACTACAAAAATAATGATTTAGTGCAAATATAAAAATATAAGGCAATTTTCTCAAGCATCGTTTTTTTTTAAATTTAAATCATTCAATTCTTACCATTGATTAGATAGAAATCCTTGACCATTAGAGGGTAATTGTTTATATAATTGGTAAGCAAGTTGATGAAAAATGCAATACCTGAAAAAAATAAATTATCTATTATAATTTTTTTTTCTTAACAAAATTACTTTAACAAAATTTACAATTAAGACAAAAGTGTTCTCTAGTAGAAAAACCACCCATGTCAGTAATAACAAGCCAACGTCCTATTTCATTAGTAGTAGAATTTTTTTCTAAATCTCGTTTAGTGCCGGACATTGATTCAAGGAACTGAATTCCAGCACGATTCATCTTTTCTCCTTTTCCACTTAAAACGATACGGCGAAGGTGACACTGGGCGAGAGCAGTAGTAAAAACTGTGCGTGATAAAAAAAAATTGTTTTAAAGTTTAAAAAAAAAAAATTTATCAATTTTTTTTAAAATTTCACTTGGTCGACCCTCCTTGTCTCGTCCGCTCAAATCGTAGGGACAGTTTCTTTTAACATCGGTAAAATCTTCATGGAGAATTGAGTCTACCTTATTTGCTTTTCTCCATTGGAAGGACTACGGGTAAAAAAACGTTACATTTTTTTTTAGAAATTTCTACTATTTTGAAAAATTTTACAAATTCTTAATTTATTCTAATTACAATTAACTTGAAATTAGAGTTCTTACTTTGAGCAATTTATCTTTGGCTTTGTTCACATCCAAATGCTGATCACGCAACCAACTAAGTAAGTAGTTGTCATCTTTCATGTAATTTTCATAAAGAAAATTTTTCACCATTCCTCGAAACTTTTAGTGATTTTTTTTAAGACAACAAACAAAAATTATAAAAAACGAAATAATAATTTTAATTAAGAAAAACAAATAATTGAATTCAAATTTTTTTTACTTTGACAAGTGCCGCTTTCTCCGCCTGAGGTGTGAAAACTCGGTTTGTGCCAAGAATGTGTTGCTGTGCAATTGCAAATTGCAGCGTCGCAAGTATTCCACCAAGTAAAATTGTCAATTTTATACGTAGCATGTTGAGTTCCTTCAAAAACTTTACTTACTTAAAAGTAGTTTAATGTTTAGTTATATTAAACTTGAACAAATGAAAAAGTTCAAACTACTTTTAATTAAAATTGTATTCAGTTTATATAATTTTTTAATATTCGCTGGACAGATAGTAGGGAAAAAAACACGTTGGCCTTGGATTGTTATGTGAATTGACTTATATAACACTACCGCTAGTGTAATCCACTAGTTTGCCTTGGAATACTTGCGAATTTTTATATAAAACTTGAAAATAATAATGAGGAATTAACAGACTAAAATTAAAATGACACATTATGCAATCAAATTTAGACATGATAAAAAGTATGAGTTGACATTTTGAAAGCAGCTGTTTTCAAAAAACTTCAAACATAAAAGTCCATTCAATTTCCTCAAAATTCGGTTCTCGGCTAAAGTGGTACGTGCACCGGGTGAAGATCAAATTTGTTAGGAATTTGCGAGACGCTGGTTTTCTGTGAAAAAAGAAAAACCCGAAACTTTTTTAACATAAATACTAAAAGCTGGCATAAACCCGGTTAAAATTTCAATCCTTTTGTTTTCTACTTTCCAAAATTCGTTTTTTTTATCCCAAGCAACCGAAAATTTTCGTCTTAACTTGTACTTTATACAATTCAGAACGAAAGCAATCGTGAAGCTAAAGTTGAAAAAATGTGAACATAATTTTTTTTAAATTAAATTTATTTGGCATTTACTTTTTACTTTATTTAAGTTTATCTCTGTGATTTCATAAATTGACTAAATTCGTTTTGGAGATTTGGTTCCACCAAATGAAATTGGTAGTTGATTCACCCTAATTTTTTTTAGCAGTGCTCCTTGCCATTCGGCCTTGTTATTGTCGAAAGTGTAGAGTGATTCATCTTGATTTGTCGGGATAAACGCTCGTATCGTTTCTATAAACGTCACAGCAATTCGATTTACTGCAAAAAATAATAATTTGTTTCACAAGAAGTATCAAATCCTAATGCGAAAATATACAAAACTACAAAAATATTCATATATGACACTGTTCTTTTTAAATTCTAATTTACTTTAAATAATAAAGCCGCATCCTTACCGTTGATTAAATAAAAATCCTTGGCCAGTTGAGGGTAGTTATTTAAATAAGTATTAACCAAATAGATGTAAAAAGGAAAACCTAGAAAAAAAAATAAAACAAAATCACTATAATTTCTAACCTTTATTAAATAATATTAATTAAAAATTTACAATTAAGGCAGACGTGTTGACTAGTAGAAAAACCACCCATGTCAAGAAGAACAACCCAACGCCCAATTTCACTTGTAGAAGAATTTTTTTCCAAAGTTCGTTTAGTAACGGACATTGTTTCAAACAAATGAATACAGGCGCGATTTAACTTTTCTTGTTTTTCACTTAAAATTAGTTGGCGAGGGTGATACTGTGCGAGAACAGCAGTGGAAACTGTTGGTAATAAAAATATTATAATAAAATTAAAAAAAAATAAAAAAAATAAAGATTTTAAAGAAAAAATTATAATTTAAAAAAAAAACGTTTTACAAGGTCGACCCTCCTTGTCTCGTCCAGTCAAATCGTATGGACAATTTCTTAGAATATCGGTGAAATCTTCGTCGAGAATTGAGTCTACCTTATTTGCTTTTCTCCATTGGAAGGACTGCGGGTATAAACATGTGAAAAAATAGGAATTTTAAAAATAAATTTTTTGATTTTTTTTTTACAAATTTTTAATTAATTTAATTTATTCCAATTACAAATAACTCAGAATTAGAGTTCTTACTTTGAGCAATTTATCTTTGGCTTTGTTCACATCCAAATGTTGATCACGCAACCAACTAAGTAAGTACTGGTCATCTTTCATGTAATCTTCATATAGAAATTTTTCAACCATTCCTCGAAACTTTTTTTTTTTGATTTTTTTAATAAAAACCATAGATTTTTATTAAAAAAAATTGATAATTTTATTAAACGAAACAATTTCATTCAAATTTTCTTACTTTGATAAGTGCCACTTTCTCAGTCTGAGGTTTGAAGACTCGGCGCGTGCCAGGGACATGATTCTGCCCACCTGGCAAGTGTAGAGTACCAAGGAAAATCACCAATTTTTTACGAAACATGCTAATTTTTTTGCAAAAGTTTTAGCAATAAGTGTCGTTTTGGGAGGTTAAATATCAGAACTGAACAGACTCAAACTTCAAACTACTTCCAAACGATAATTTTTTCAAGTTGTATCAATTTTCAGTAATAAGCTGCATGTAGGTTACATAAAAAAAAAACACGTTGGCCTTGGAATCTTGTACAAATTATCAAAAATTTGGTCTTACGAGTAATGCCCTTACTTTGTTATATGATGCTTACGTATTTTTATGTAAAATTGCAAAATAATGTGACGAATTAGCAAATAACAAAAAATTCAAACCAAACATTCTTGTTCATAAAACTTTGAACACAACTGACAGTTTTTCGTAGAAAGAAACCAAAACTTTTTTCAAAATTCTACTAAAACCTGGCAGAAACCCGATTAAAGTTTCAATCCTCTTTTTTCCAACTCTCGAAATTCGTATTTTTTTTTACACCAATCTGCAAATTTTGAATTCAAGCTGAAAATTTTTGTCCAACTTCTCGATTCAATACGATTTAGAACGAACGCAAGACGTGGAGGAACTCGACAAAATCTGAATATCAATTTTTGTGCATTTACTTTTTACTTCATTTTAATCTCTTTAATTTTAAAGATTTACTAAATCCGTTTTGGAGATTTAGTTCCACCAAATGAAATTGGTAGTTGATTCGCCATAATTTTCTTTAGCAATGCTCCTTGCCATTCGGCTTTGTTATAGTCGTAGACGTAGAGCGATTCATCGTGGTTTGTCGGGATAAATGAGCGAATCGTGTCTATAAACGTCATAGCAAATCGATTTACTGCAAAAATAAAAATTTGGATTCAAAGTATCAAAAATTAATGCAAAAATATAAAAAAAAACTACAAAAATATTTATATATGACACTGTTTCTTTTAAATTCTAATTCACTTTAAATAACAAAGCTGCATCCTTACCATTGATTAAATAAAAATCCTTGGCCAGTTGAGGGTAGTTATTTAAATAAGTATTAATCAAAAAGATGTAAGAAGGAAAACCTAAAAAAATAAAATAAAATAAAATCACTATAATTTTTAACTTTTACTAAATTATATTAATTAAAAATTTACAATTAAGACAGAGGTGTTCTCTAGTTGAAAAACCACCCATATCAAGAATAACAACCCAACGCCCAATTTCACTTGTAGTAGAATTTTTTTCCAAAGTTCGTTTAGTAAAGGACATTGTTTCAAACAAATGAATACAGGCACGATTTATCTTTGCTTGTTTTCCATTTAAAATTATTCGGCGAGCCGGACACTGTGCGAGAGCAGCAGTGAAAACTGTTGTTAATAAAAATATAGTTTTAAAATTTTAAAAGAAAAATTATAATTTTTTTTTAAAAAAATAATAAATTTTATTGTTTTACATGGGCGACCCTCTTTGTCACGTCCGCTCAAATCGTATGGACAATTTCTTATAAGATCGGTGAAATTTTCGTCGAGACTTGAATCCACCTTATTTGATTTTCTCCATTGGAAGGACTGCGGGTAAAAAAAACATGTGAAAAAATATCAATTTTAAAAATAATTTTTTTGATTTTTTGTTTTTTTACAAATTTTTAATTAATTAAATTTATTCCAATTACAAATAACTCAGAATTAAAGTTCTTACTTTGAGCAATTTATCTTTGGCTTTGTTCACATCCAAATGTTGATCACGCAACCAACTAAGTAAGTAGTCGTCATCTTTCATGTAATCTTCGTAAAGAAATTTTTCCACCATTCCTCGAAACTTTAGATTTTTTTTGTTTTTTTTAATAAAAAACATAGATTTTTTTGCATAAAAAAATGTTAATTTTATTAAACGACAAGAATAATTTCATTCAAATTTTCTTACTTTGATAAGTGCCACTTTTTCAGCCTGTGGCTTGAAGTCTCGGCGCGTGCCAGGGACGTGGTGCTGTCCAATTGCAAAATGCAGCGTACCAAGTAAAATCACCAATTTTTTACAAAGCATGCTAATTTTTTGCCAAACTTTTAGCAAGTATCGTTTTGGGTTGAAAATCAAAATAGAACAGACTAAAACTTCCAAGGATTTCTTTTCTTTTAAATTGTATCAATTTAAATCAATTTTCAGTATTACCTGGATAGGTACATACTTACATAGAAAAAACACGTTGGCCTTGAATTGTGGAAATTTTATGATGCTTGCGAATTTGATGCAAAAATAGGAAATAATACAAAGAATTCCTAAAACAAAATTAAAATTAAACATAACAATCGTATCAGGATAAAAACTAGAAACTAGCATTTTTTTTTCCCTAAAACCTTATACTTAAAAAAATACATTGAATTTCCTCAAAATTTGGTTCTCGACGAAGGTCACACTTGAATTGGGCCGAAGATCAAATTCATCTGGGACTTGAGACACAGTGGGTTTTCAGAGGAAAGAAGCTCAAAACTTTGTCAAAATACTAAAACTCTATAGAATTTCAATCTTTTTTGTTTTCCAACTTCCGAAATTCGTACTTTGGATTTTTTTTTTACTGAAATTAGTAAATGTATTCAAGCCAAAATTTTCGTCTTACTTGTATTTAACCCAATTCCAAATGAAAGCAGAAGCTATATGTTGGAAAAATTGGAGGTTTTATTTCTTTTTTTAAGTTAATTTATTTTTACTTCATTTAAGTTTGTTTGTGTAATTTTAAAAATCTATTGAATTTGTTTTGAAGATTTGGTTCCACCAAGTAAAATTGGTAGTTGATTCGCTCTAATTTTTTTTAACAGTGCTCCTTGCCATTCCGCCTTGTTATAGTCGTAAGCGTAGAGCGATTCATCGTGGTTTGTCGGGATAAACGACCGAATCGTTTCTATAAACGTTGCAGTAAGTCGATTTACTACAAAAAATAAAAATATGAAAAATTTACTACAAAAATAAAATAATAAGGCGATTATTTTTAGATTGTTTTTTTTTTATTCTAAACTCCTTCTTTACCATTGATTAAATAAAAATCCTTGGCCAGTTGCGGGTAGTTGTTTAAATAAGTGTTAACCATATGGATAAAATAAGGAAAACCTGCAAAAATAAAAATAAAAATAAAATCACTATATTTTTTTACCCATATTAAATTAAGTTTAATTCACTTTACAATTGAGACAGAGGTGTTCTCTAGGAGAGAAACCACTTAAGTCGGTAATAACAAGCCAACGTCCTATTTCACTTGTAGACGAATTTTTTTCTATTGCTCGTTTAGTGGTGGACATTGCTTCCAGTAATTGAATTCCAAAACGATTCATCTTTTCTTGTTTTCCACTTAAAACTATTCGGCGAATGTGACACTGTGCCATAGCAGCAGTGAAAACTGTGTAATAAACGGTAATACATTAAAACTTGAAGAAAAAAAAATTATACATTTTATTTTTTTTTACTGGTTTTTAAGATTTTTAAGTTTTACATGGTCGACCCTCCTTGTCCCGTCCGGTCAAGTCGTAGGGACAGTTTTTTATAACATCGGTGAAATTTTCATCGAGAATTGAGTCTACCTTATTTGCTTTTCTCCATTGGAAGGACTGCGGGTGAAAAAAAAATGAGACTTTTTTTTTTGAAATCTCTGCTCTTTTGCAAAATTTTACCAATTTTTAATTTTTTCTAATTACAATTAACTTGGATTTTGTAGTTCTTACTTTGAGCAATTTATCTTTGGCTTTTCCTACATCCAAATGTTGATCACGCAACCAGCTAAGTAAGTAGTGGTCATCTTGCATGTAATCTTCATAAAGAAATTTTGCCACCATTCCTCGAAACTTTTGTTGTTGTTTTTTGTTTTTTGTTTAATTTTTTTTGAATAAAAAACAAAAATTTTATATAAAAAAAAGATAATTTATTGAACTAAAAGACAAACAATTTCCATCAAATTTTTCATACTTTGACAAGTGCCGCTTTTTCCGCTTGAGGCTTAAAGACTCGACGCGTGCCAGGGACGTGATGCTGCCCAATTGCACAATGGAGAGTAGTGAGTACTAATCCACCAAATAGAATTGTCAATTTTTCAAGAAGCATTTTTTGCAAACTTTTGCAATTGTTTGCAAAAGTTTTAGCTAGTGTCGCTTTGGATGTCAGACTGAAACAGACAGAAAGTTCAAACTACATGCAACAAAATTTATTTCAAGTTCTTTATAAATTTTTAGTATTAGTTAGAAAAACATGATGGCCTTGGATGGTTGTTGAAATTAAACGTTTACGCTAGAGTCATGCACTATTCTAAGATGCTTACGAATTTTTATGTAAAACTAGAAAATAATATGAGGAAGTAGGAATAAATAAAAATTTAATACCAAACATTTTGCAATCAGAATTACATAATAATAAAAACTAGCGAGCTCACGTCCTCTTCTTATTCAAACATTTTGTGAAAAAAAAAACTTCAACTGTCAACACTTTGAACATAAAAGTCAATTCAATTTCCTTACAAGCTGGTTCTTTGCCTCATTTATGCGTCTACTCAGTAACTTTTAAATTCAAACAGAAATTTTCGTCTCCAGAACAAAACCAGTTTTTCATCAAATCACTTTCGCACTTATTTGAACCAAATTCAACGTTTCTGATAATTTGGTACTGTGCTGTGACAGAAACGCCTTTTATTCTTTAACAACAAAAAAGCTTTGATTTGTTATTTGCATCAAAGAAAATCATTCTGTAAATCTCAAAGATGTCTGGGTGCCCTTGAATTTTATTTCGACACGTGACAACCTGAATTGTAAATTCTTCCTAAAAGAATTTTTGAAATCTTGTTTTTGTTTTTAACAAATTGACTTATTTTTGTTTAAAAATTTAGTTTATAGGTATAAGTTTAAGTGTAAACTGTAATTAGAGTGGAAGTTAAAAGGTAATTTAGGGAGTTTGTCGTAAGCTAAGCCTAATTTGTGAATGTTAGGTTGGTGAAAGTAATGTTGTAACTACAAAAAAAAAATAGTTAGTTAATTTTAAATTGAGTAACTTTTTTTAAAAAAAAAAGATTAACACTTACTTATAAATATTAACTGACTAAATTCGTTTTGGAGATTTGGTTCCACCAAAGGCAATTGGTAGTTGATTCGGTACAATTTTTTGTAATAGTACTTTTTGCCATTCGGCTTTGTTATAGCCGTAGGCGTAAAATGATTCGTCGTGGTTTATCGGAACAAACGCTCGCAATGATTCTGCAAATGTCAAAGTAATTCGATTTGCTGCAACACAAAAAAAATTAAAAAACTAAAAAAATTTTTTAAAAATTTTAAATTAATTTTTTTCTCCGCCATACTTACCATTGATTACGTAAATATCTTTAAAGAGTTGGGGATAATTTTTGAAAAAAATGTCATACATGTGGATAAAAAAAGAAAAACCTAAAAAATAAAAAATAAAAATAAAAATTACTAATTATTATTTTTTTAAATTTATTATGAAAATTAAATCACTTTACAATTCAAGCAGACGTGTTCTCTTGCAGAAAAACCACCCATGTCAGCAATAATAACCCAACGTCCAACTCCACTTGTCGTAGAATTCTTTTCAATTGCTCGTTTAGCAGCAGACATTGTTTCCAGAAGATGAATTGCGGCACGATTTAATTTTTCTTGTTTTCCACTTAAAACTATACGACGCAAGTGACACTGTGCAAGTGAAGAAGTGAGAACTGTATGTGATAAAAACACAGTTTTTTTTTGTAATTTTAAAATTTTGAAAAATAATTTTTTTTTTTTTGTTAAAATTTTGAAGTATCTCACATGGTCGACCTTCCTTGTCCCGTCCACTTAAATCGTATTGACAGTTTCTTAAAATATCCGTAAAATCTTCATTGACAACTGCGTCTACCGCATTTGCTTTTCTCCATTGTAAGGACTGTGAGTAAAAAAGAATTTTCTGAATGATTGAGTTAATTTTCATTTTATAAATTTTAATTAGAATTAGTTCTTACTTTGAGCAACTTTTCTTTAGCTTTTCCCACATCCAAATTTTGATCACGCAACCAACTAATCAAGTAGTTGTCATCTCTCATGTAATCTGCGTAGAGAAATTTTTCCACCACTGCTCGAAACTAGTTTTTTTTTATTAAAAGTAGTAGTTTAAAAGAACCAATAATTTAATTAAAAAACCAACAAACAATTTTTTTAACTTAAATAACGTAAAATTTTCTTACATTAACAAGGGCAGTTTTCTCTGCTTGTGCTTCGAAGACTCGGCTCGTACCAATAATACGTTGTTGCTGTCCAATTGTAAAATGAAAATTTGTAACTACTATTCCGCAAAGTAAAATTATACTTTTTTCAATCTGCATGCTGATTTTCTGTTTTTGCAAAAAAAAAAAAATGAAGCAAGTTTTGGGTTGAATATGCGCGACTTGAAGAGACGGAAACTTCAAACTGTATCTTAAGGAAACTTGATTAAAGTTCCACTAATATAATTTCAATGTCATCTGTGGTAGGTAGTACTGTGGAAAAAAACTCGTTGACCTTCAACACAACCAATGTGAAAATTTACTTTTTTAACATTACTCCCAGAATGCTTCACTTTTTGTTTGATATGCTTGTGAATTTTTATGCAAAATTTTAAAATATTTACTAAAAGAAACTTACTAAAATAAAATAATGCCAAACAAAGCAATTCAATTTTGATACGGCAAATGACGACGAGCTTTTATTTTATTTTCTCCAAAACATTTTTGTGCAAAAAAACTGATTTTTAAATTCGGGTTTCCGTTATGGATCTCGTTCTTGAAAAATTAGGTGGTGCTTTCCTGGGTTGACTGAGGTTCAATGCCGTCGGGGACTTGAGCGACAGTAGTTTTCCGTGCAGAAAAACCCGAAACTTTTTCGAAATCCTAAAATCCTGCAGAAACTCGATTAAAATTTCAACCCCTTTGTTTTTCAACTTCTGAAATCCGTATTTTTTTTTCGTCCCAACCAAAGGTCAGTTGGTTTTGAAACCAACTGACCTTTAGGTAAAAACAAAAAGTCCTTGGCAAACCATATAGAAATGAAATACGCTCTTGTACGCATGCACGTCAAAGTTAATTCATTTTTACTTCATTTAACTTTATCTCTGTAATTTCAGAAATTTACTAAATTCGTTTTAAATTTAAAGATTTGGTTCCACCAAATGAAATTGGTAGTTGATTCGCCGCAATCTTTTTTAACAGTACTTCTTGCCATTCGGCCTTGTTATAGTCGTAGGCATAAAGCGATTCTTCGTGGTTTGTCGGGATAAACGAACGCATCGTTTCAATAAACGTCGCAGTAAGTCGATTTACTGCAAAAAAAACAAAATTACTCTAAAAATAATAATTTAGTGCAAGAATGAAAAAATATACGGCAATTTTTTTAAACACTGTTTTTTTTAACTTAAATTGTCCAATTCTTACCATTGATTAAATAGAAATCCTTGGCCAGTAAGGGGTAATTGTTTAAATAATTATTAACCAAGTTGATGAAAAATGGAATACCTGGAAAAAAAAATTTACTTTCCTATCATTTCTCCCTTATACAAAATTAGTTTAATAAAATTTACAATTAAGACAGAGGTGTTCTCTAGTAGAAAAACCACTCATGTCAACAATTACAAGCCAACGTCCTATTCCACTAGTAGTAGAATTTTTTTCCATAGCTCGTTTAGTTGCAGACATTGCTTCAAAAAATTGAATTCCAGCACGATTCATCTTTTCTAGTTTTCCACTTAAAACGATATGGCGAAGGTGACACGGGGCGAGAGCAGTAGTGAAAACTGTGCGTGATAAAAAAAATTGTTTTAAAATTTAAAAAAAAAATTTTATCAATTTTTTAAAAAATGTTTCACATGGTCGACCCTCCTTGTCTCGTCCGCTCAAATCGTAGGGACAGTTTCTGTAAACATCGGTAAAATCTTCATAGAGAATTGAGTCTACCTTATTTGCTTTTCTCCATTGGAAGGACTACGGGTAAAAAAACGTGACATTTTTTAGAAATTTCTACTATTTTAAAAAATTTTACAAATTTTTAATTTTTACTAATTACAATTAACTTGAAATTAGAGTTCTTACTTTGAGCAATTTATCTTTGGCTTTGTCCACATCCAAATGTTGATCACGCAACCAACTAAGTAAGTACTGGTCATCTTTCATGTAATCTTCATAAAGAAAATTTTTCACCATTCCTCGAAACTTTAGTTATTTTTTTCAAGACAACAAGAAAAAAAATTATAAAAACGAAACAATAATTTTAATTAACAAAAACAAATAATTGAATTCAAATTTTCTTACTTTGACAAGTGCCGCTTTCTCCGCTTGAGGTTTGAAAACTCGGCTCGTGCCAGAAACGTGATGCTGTCCAATTGCAAAATGCAGATTAGTAAGTATTATTGCGGCAAGTAAAATTATAATTGTTGTAATCTGCATCCTTATAATTATTATTAGCAAAGTTTTAGCAAGTCTCGTTTTGAGTTTAGTAATCAGACTGGAACAAACGGAAACTTCAAACTGCATTCAAGGAAACTTCTATCAAGTTCATATAAATCTTCACTGACTGAGACAAAAAAAAACCTTGGGCTTGGATTAGTATGGAAAATTTACTAATCTAAACATTTATCTTCCTAACGATGCACTACTTGGTTCTACGATACGACTTTTTATGTAAAACTCGAAAATATTAAAGAAATTAGAAAAAAAAATTAAATACTAATCATTTTACAATTGAATTTGAAGAATCATAAAAATTATAGTAGCTCGTGTTCGCTTTTTATTGAAAAGTTTTGTCAAAAAAAATTGAATCGTGAAGACTTCGAGTATAAAAGTCCAGTTTTCTTCCAAATTTGCCTCTTCTTTTACGCCCAAGCAATACATTTTGAACTCAAGTGAAAATTTACATCTAATATTTACTTGTGCGTTGTGCTTATTACAATTCAGAGTGAAAGTATGGCGTGGAGCTAAATTCGTAAAATGCAAGCATTCCTTTCGTAATAATTAACTTATTTTTAGGTTTTACTTTTTACTTCATTTCAAGTTTTATTTTGTGGAAGAACAGAAAAAAATTTAACTAGTAACCTAAAACCTAATTTGTGAATGTATAGTATACATACTTTATTATAAAAAATAGTTGTTTAATTTCAAATTAATCAACATTTTAAAAAAATATTGAGTCTTACTTAAATTCTTAAAGGACTAAATTCGTTTTGGAGATTTGGTTCCACCAAATGAAATTGGTAGTTGGTTCGGCATAATTTTTTTTAACAGTACATTTTGCCATTCGGCTTTGTTGTAGTCGTAGGTGTAAAACGATGCTTCGTGGTCCTTCGGAACAAATTGTTGCAATGTTTCTGCAAACGCCAGAGTTATTCCATTTGCTGCAACAAAAAAAGAAATTAAAAAACCCAAAAAAAAAATTTTTTTTTTAAATTTCAAATTAATTTTTCTCTCCACCATACTTACCATTGATTACGTACATATCCTTGATGAGTTGGGGATAATTTTTGCTAAAAATGTCAACCATCTTGATAAAAAATGAAACACCTGGACGAAATAAAAAATCACTAACTATTTTCCTTGTGGTAATTATCATTAATTAAATAACTTTACAATTAAGGCAGAGGTGTTCTCTGGTAGAAAAACCGGCCGCGTCAACAATAATGAGCCAACGCCCAAGTCTACTTGTTGCATAATTCTTTTCAATTGATCTTCTATCAGCAGACATTGTTTCTAGGAGATGAACTAAGGCACGATGAAATTTTTCTTGCTTTCCATTCAAAACTAAACGACGCACGTGACACTGTGCGAAAGTAAAAGTGAGAACTGTAAAAAAAAAAAAGAATTTTTTTATAAATTAAAATTTTGAAAAAAAAATGACTTTTTTTTCAAAATTAATTTCGAAGTCTCACTTGGTCGACCCTCCTTGTCCCGTCCACTTAAATCATATTGACAGTTTCTTAAAATATCTGTAAAATCTTCATTGAAAATTGAGTCTATCGCGTTTGCTTTTCTCCATTGTAAAGACTACGAGTACAAAAAATTTTTTTGCAAGATTTATAGTAATGTTTATTTTACAAATTTTAATTGCAATTAGCTAAATTAATAAATTTGGAATTAAGCTCTTACTTTGAGCAATTTTTCTTTAGCTTTTCCCACGTCCAAATGTTGATCACGCAACCAACTGAGCAAGTAGTAGTCATCTCTCATGTAATCTTCGTAAAGAAATTTTTCCACGATTGCTCGAAACTTTAGGTTTTATTTTTTATAAAAAAAAGAGAATAAAAGAATTGATAATTTTAATTTAGTTTAATTCAAAATTTTCTTACGTTGATAAGTGCTGTTTTCTCTGCTTCAGGCTTGAACACTCGTGCCTTACCAAGAATATGGTGCTGCCCAATTGTAAAATGCAAATTAGAAAGTACAATTGCGGAAAGTAAAATTATAATTTTTTCAATCTGCATGCTGATTTTTTTTTTGCAAAATTTTAGTCAGTGTTATCTAGATTTAGGTTGAATACGTATGCGACTTAAACAGAAGAAATCTTAAAGCAAATTCTATTCAAGTTTTATGCAATTTGAATGTCATCTGGGTTAGTACTATAAAAAAAAAAGAAACACGTTGGCCTTCAAGACAAGACGGGGTGATGTGAAAATTTACTTATTTATTAAGGTATCAAACTTTACTCCCAGAATGCTTCGATTGTTCTGCAATGCTTGCGAATTTTTATGCACAATTTGAAAGCGTTTACTTTAGGAAACTGCTAAAATAAAATAATGCCAAACATCCAATTCAATTTTGATACGAAAGGGATGAAATGATGAAGAGCGTATTTATCATTTCTTGTTTGCTTAAATTTTTTGTTGCAAAAAATATTAAATTTTGAAAAGTTAATCCGATTTTTAAATTCAGTTTTTGGCTAAGAATCTCGTTCTTGAAAAATGAGGTGGTGCTTTCCCGGGCTGAGGATCAAGTTCGTCGGAGACTTGAGCGACGGTGGTTTTCCGTGGAGAGAAACCCGAAACTTTTGAAGGATACTAAAAATTGGAAAAAACGGGTTAAAATAGAAACTCGGTTGTTTTCCCACTCCCGACTTTTATTCTTTCCTATTTTGACCCCAACTGACCTAGTAGTAAAAAGGAAAAGTTCCTCCCGAGCCAATTTTTCAGCAATACATACTCGTTTTCCATAAGAAAATGGAATGAACGCTTCGTGTGACCGGTTCAGAGTTCCGTCAGGTAGGAAAAACCGATCCGGTCGAAAGTTTTCCGGGTCTCCCCATACATCCGGATCATGAAGAACTGCATAAAGGTCAGTAATCACAACGGTATCTTTCGGTAAGACGTACCCGGCTACACTAATATCTTCTGTAGTACTATGAAGAATTGCCAATGGAAAAATACCAGAGAATCGTAACGATTCCATGATTACACTTTCCGTTACTACCATTTCGTAACGGTCATCGAGATTAGGAAACCTCGATGATCCGACGACATTCTGGACTTCGGAGTAAACTTTTTCCTGGATCTCAGGATATAAGGACATGAACAGAAAAATCCAGGTCATTGAAGTGCTCGTCTACAAAATGAAGAAGAGTGTCAATTAGTTGCTCCGGGATTTTGGTTCCGGGATTTTGGAGTCCCGGATCGGTCAAAAGAAGACCGCCGACCGAAATTAAGCGTTCTGTTCTTTACCGTATCTGCCCCGCCGACAAAGAGATCCTCCAATGACTTGATAGCATTTAAGTCTACATGAAACAAGTTGTTTTTGTTGCAATTTCAATTTGTATTTGAAATTTACAGTTCAATTTTCAAAATTGCCATTTTGTAATTTAAATTTACCGCCTTCATCTTTGTAGAAAGAAGAATTTGGGTCAGTTGTAGCTGCTATTTCTTCACATAGTGAATCCATTATGTCACGGGCTTGACCCGGGACAAAAGTTGCCTTGTGCTCTAGAAATGCTTCCTTGACAAATTCATGAAGCGGTTGACTAAAATGAAGCAAAGCGTTGTAGCCCGTAAGATATGGAAAAGTTTTGCTAAGGCGTGGAAACGCAAAGGAGATGCCAGCGTAGAGGTACTTATCAAGACTCCTGGAAAACAATGCAATTTTTTTTTGCAATTTTGCAATTTGCAATTATAATAGTTTTATTGCAAACTTACGATACAACCACTTGAGTAACTTGCTTTAGTTTGGGATCCGATTGGTAAGTTCGCATTCCAGTGAAAATTCGCCAGACAGAATTCAAAATGGCTAAAAAAAAAAATTTTTTTTATGAACGTATGCATTGTGTTTTTTTTCGCAATTCTAGCAATTATTTTTGCTAACCATACGATGTAATTTTAAAAAGTCAAAGATATAAAAATTTGAGCTAAAAATATTGAAGCTTTGTTTAAACTTAAAAAAAAATTTTTTTTTACGAGGATTAAACAAGTGAGTTGATTTGAGTGGTTTTCCCAAATTTTGCCGTAAAGTTTCCATAAATTCGATAATTTCTTCTTGAATAATTTCCTGAACAGTACTTTTTGCATGACCGTAGTCTCGTAAATTTTTCAAAACAAAGCGTCGCTGTTCATTCCAATGACTCAATTCAGAAGTAATAATACCCCGACAAAAACTTGACCCAGGTCCACATCTATCCAAAAAGGCGGGTAATCTCGGTCTTCCTGCAAATCCTGGTTTGACCAAAAGATTACGTAAAATTTGAACATCTGTGACCACTACAGTTTTCAAGGCACCAAAATCAAATGCAAAAAGACCACCATATTTTTTTCCAATTGACATGAATCCACTATGGGGTGAAAGTCCAACTTGGAGTAAGTTGCCCAAAATGGGCAATGGTATTGGACCTTAATTTTAAAACAAAAAAATTATGATTAATTAATATTTAGGCACGATTTTAAGTATATAGTTTTTACCTTTTGGAAAATTTGGTGGACGTTTTGTTCTCGTAAAGTAGAAAAGTGGTATGAAGAATCCGATAATGAAAAGAATACAATATGAAATCATGGCAAAAACTGAGAGGAGCAATTTCAGTGCTCAACTTATTTAATAATTTCAAAAATATTTAAAATTCTAAGAAATTTTGCGAATTTTTTTTTTTTAGATTGAATTCGCCCTATTAAAAACGAGACAATGTTTTGTGGTTCAGGAAAGCTCAATAGCGATACTAATTAACTTGAGTAATCACAATTGTGAGTAGTAACCTACTTTCAAATTAATTGCAAATTAAAAACTTTCACATTGTTTAATTTTTAATACGAATTAAGTTTTAGTACTGATTTATTCAATTTCACGCCTTTTTAATTTTTGCGTCCGTTAAGTTAAAAGTCTGGAATAACTAAAGTCTACAATTTTTTAAATAATCATTTGTGTACATTATTGTACAGTTTTAGAAGTTAGATCTTTCTATTGTAAGCATTTACTCGAAAGCAAACTGATGCTTATTAACAACCTTTAAAAATAAATTTTATACTCTTCAAGTTAAAATTATGATTAAGGTTCACGTTCATGGAAAACAAGTTGGTGGACCGGTGGGCAGAGAATCAGATTCGTATAGCATTTGAGCGAAGGTCGTTGACCATGTAGTGACACTCGAAATTTTTGCAAGATACTAAATCACGACAAAATAAAATGAATGAATAAATTTTATAATTTTCATTTTTAAGCTCATTGTGCAAAAGGTCAGTTTTTCTCAAGGTCCAAATTTAAACTGAAACCATAAACCTTGTTTTGGGTTAAATGTATTTTCATAAATAAATTAACTTATTCAACATAGAAATTTAAGTCAGTTAACAAATTGATAATAATAGGTTTTTGCACATTTAACCTAGTTATTTTGGCTTTTCTCAATGTCAGTTTTTGATTTTAAGTCAAAAACTGTTCCAAACTAACCTCGTTGTGAAGAGAAACATTTCTTCCCGCGCTAATTTTTCAGCAACACAAATTCGCTTTCCATAGGAAAATGGAATAAATGCTTCGTGTGACCGGTTAAGGGTACCGTCTGGTAAGATGAATCTGTCAGGTCGAAATATTTCCGGGTCACCCCAAACAGCCGGGTCATTGAGTACTGCCCAGATGTTAGTAATAACCACAGTATCTTTCGGTAAGATATACCCAGCTACACTTACTCGTTCGAGCGTACTGTGTAAAACTGCTAAAGGTAGTGGACCACCAACAAAACGAAGCATTTCCATAATGAAACTTTCAGTTAAAATCATTTGTGGTCGATTAGAAAGTTCAGGAAAGTTTGAAATTCCAACAACTTCTAAAATTTCTTGATAAATTTTCTCTTGCAATTCTGGATGGAGAGAAAGGAGAAGAAAAATCCAGTTCATCGAAGTTCCAATCTAGAAGGAAACAATTTTTAAAAAAGTAAAAAAATTTTTTTATTAAAAGCATAACGATATTTATTAAAATTTTACTGAATCTGCTCCACCAACGAACAAGTCTTCGAGTGATTTGACGACATTTCGTTCTGCCAGTCAAAAAAAATACAAATGAAATTCCGAATTTAACCTTTGCCAGTGTTTTTAGGTTTAAATTCAAATTACATTGGGTTATGATTGGTTAGGTTATTCTAAATTAGGTTAGGATTAGGTTAAGTTAGTTTCGTACTTACCACCCTCTTCCTTGTAAAAAGACGAGTTAGGATCCGTCGTTGCATCAATTTCTTCCCACATTGAGTCCATTATGTCACGAGCTTGACCTGGGACATAGGTCGCTTTGTGGTCCATGAAGACTTCCGTGATAAAAGTACAAAGTGGTTGACTAAATTTAAGAACGGCATTGTATCCACTTAAATTTGGAAAAGCTCTGCTGAGAGCTGGGAAAGCAAAGGAGATTCCAGCGTAAATGTAATTGGCAAGACTTCTACACAAAAGTGCAAATTTAAAAAAAAAATTGAAATTTTATGTAAACGTTCTAAAAATGATCAATTTTTTTCTAAAAAAAAAATAGCGGGGCTTACGATACTATCGTTTCGCCAAGGAGTTGAAGTTTTGGATCTGTTTGATATGTGCGGACGCCAGTGAAAATTCGCCAAACAGAATTGAGAATAGCTGCAAAAAATTTAGAGAAAGTTACATTGAAATTACATTGGCTTTTTTTGCAAATTGTTGCAAATTTACGAGCATTAAAGAGATGCGTAGACGTAAGTGGTTTCTCAACATTTTGTCGTAGTCGTTCCATAAATTCTGTAGCTTCCTCTTGTATAATGTCTTGTACAGAATTTTTTGCATATTTAAAATCACGTAAATTTTTTTGTATAAATTTTTTTTGTTCAGACCAATGACGTAGTTCGGAACTAATAATACCACGACAGTACGTTGACCCTGGTCCACATCGGTCTAATAAAATTGGAAGGCGTGGCCTACCAGCGAAAGCTGGCTTGACTAAAATTTCTCGCAAAATATGTATATCCGTAATAACTACAGTTTGCATAGCACCAAAATCAAATGCAAAAATTCCACCATATTTTTTGCCAATATGCATAAACTCGCTGTGCGGTGAAAGTCCTACTTGCAGTAAGTTTCCAAAAATGGGTAATGGCGTGGGTCCTTTTAGTAAAATGAAGAAAAAATTATTTTTTTTACTTTGAATTTAGATTTTTTTTTAGAAAAAAGAAAATCAGGTTTCGAAAAAAATGATTTGTTTCTGTTTACCTTTTGGGAAACCTGCTGGGCGTTTTTTCCTTGTGAGAAATAAAAGTAACACTAAAAAAATCCCAATAAGGCAGAAAACTTCAATCATAATTATTTTTGCAAAACTTTGCAAACTTTGAAACCTGGAATTAAAATTTGAATTTTTTGTTGGTTATTCTTTTCAGCGTTCTCTTCAACTTAAGAAGAAGCACGAATATAATAGACCTAGTTGAAGAATCAATTGTTTAGGTTAAAGTTTATAAAGTTATTAACCCAGCATTTAACTAAAGTTATTATTTGTTAATTACAGTACTAATTCTATTGTTCGTCGAGTCTAAAAGTACATTGTTTTGAAACATGTCATGTTTTTACTTTGAGTTATACAATTTCTATTTTGACAGACTTAACTCACTACCCTTCCAGTTGAAAAATTCAAAATTTAGAGTTTAATTCACGTGACTTGTAGTTTATAAGTTCGTTTCCTTGATTTTCGTTGTAATAATTGTAAAAGTAAACCTTGACTTTTGATTTTTATTTTGTTAGAAAATTTTGTAGAAAATTCTAAAAGTTAAAACCTGTTTTGTTAAAACTCGATGAGCCGATTCCGATATTTCGATATTAGAACAACGTTTAATAATCCTAGGAACAAAGTCTATCGAAATCTAGTCCTTCATCTGACAATATACATGATGTAACCAACAACCCACGCTTAATTTTTAATTTGATTGCCTCTTGTTTTTGAAATTATGAGATTAAGTTAAACATTTTAATTATCGTCAAAACTTTTCCAATCTCAAATTCATAACGTTTTGTTCTAAAACAGAAAAAATTATCGTTGTTAATCGTTGTTAATCAAAAGTAACTACGACCGAGGTGATATGCGTTTAACGGTCCTATAAAAGTGGTTGTAGGTCACAGTTTGAGGCTCAGTCAGACTTTTTTCAAATTTAGAAAAAAAAGGTCATCTTCTATCAAATCAACTTTTTTTTTTTTTAAAAAAAAAATGTTGACCAAGTATGAAACTGACATTTTACGACGTACCCTCCAGTACGCTACTAAACTGTACTTGGTTCCGTTTCGTTACAATAAGAAAGCAGGCAAATGTCAATTATCCAAATACCCGGTTCCGTTCTTAACCGTTATTATTCTACACATTGCTAATATTGGTCTTGCTGCTTGGCACATTTCGTTTGCTGAAGTTCAAACATCAGTCATTCTAATGTTTTTGCTAATCGTATCCATGGCATCAGTGGCCTGCCGGGTCAGCGTTTATGTCTATGACAACGAACTGGTCCATCTCATCAATAACATGCTCAATGTCAACTCGACCCTAGGCAAGACTTTTGTTGTAACATGGACCGAAGCATTGAATTATTTACAAATTTTGAAATTTTAAATACAAATTTTCACAGTTAACTTTAACAATCTTTATAAAATTAGAAGCTTTTTACCACTTTTTCGTCTAAAACATGAAACAAGTCGGTAGAAATCAAACACTTAATGAACTTTTTTTATTAAGGTCAATTGATTGACGCTAAAGAGTTTGACCCTTCGAAATGGCGTGGAAAAATTTACGGAGGGCTCGTGTCATCTCTGGTTGTCTCCGTAACGTCCATCACAATCAACAATATCGTAATGAATTTGTCACTATTCAAGACTACAGTTTCGATTACACTTTTTATCATAGCTAATATTTTTTGCGGAACGGTTTTTATGGTTGACCTTACGATTTTGGTAGCAGCATGTACCCCGTCAATCTTTGTGTCAATGTTTTGGCTTACAAAAAGTTGGTAAGTAAAAGCTTCCAAATTTTGCAAAAAATAGAATTTAATTAAAAAATTCATTTTCTAGCGTTCAATGGATTGAGCCAAATTCTACCCATACTTCGAAAGAATGTATTCATGCCTACAGATGCATGGCATTATGGAATAATTTACACAATATTACTTTTGGTTCAGTATTTTTACCAGGCTACAAATTATGTGTCGTATTAGCAATCTACGTGACTGCCGGGAGTCTAGTTCGACTCCGAAATGTTCTGTCACTCCCACTGTACTTTACGTTCTTTGTGTATTTTTTGGTCAACATGACAATTGCATTGCCGGGAGCAGTCATTATGTCACAAGTATTTAACTTGTCTTCTTCTTTCCATAAAGGTATTCGAGCTCATTTGAAAAATGATGAAAAATTAGAATTAGGTAAAGTTCTTAAATCTTTACCAGTTCTAAAGTGTAAAATAGGTGCTTTTTATCACATGGAAGCTAAAGCAAAGTTAACTTTGGTTGACAACATTGCGCAAGGTATATGTTCTGTTCTGCTTTTCTTCAAATAAGAGATAAAATGAACAAATTAAATAGTAAATTTGTACAGAGCGTTTCAACTAATAGTGGACAGTCCATAGTTTTTAAAAGTGAAAGTTACCTGTTTTTTTTTCGATTTTCAAAATTTTGTTGTGCATTTTGTAAATTTTTTTTTCAAATAAACAGATGCAGATGGTTTTCAAATTCATATAACCGCCCTGTCGCGTAGATCTGCGGATAACTTTCGCTTTTAAACATAGCGGACCGTTCTGTTTTAGCTGCAACGCCCTGTATAATAAAATGTAGTAATGTAGTTGAATTAGAAAGTATGAACTTTATTGTGGACGTTTACAATATACTTTGTTTGCTTTTTAATTTTTAGTTACAGTAAAATTAAGAATGTTCACTAAGGTTCACAAGATTGGAAATAAATGATGATTTGTGTTTGTTCAAATTTTTGTTTGTTTTACCGTTCCAACCTTTCGTGGATAATGAAGTCAAAAGGTGAAGGACTCAAGACCACACTAATTGTGGGCTTTAGACTCGGTTTCGGACTATTCGGATTCGTTTCGAAACGAAACTGTTGAATTAAGCTGAAATACATTTTTTTTTAAAAGTATTAATCTGGTGTATTCCGAAACCAACGATTTTTTTTTTAAAAAAAATCTTATTTCCTTCAAGATTTTGCAGATTTTGGATTCTCATTAACCATTTTCTAAAATTACCTTGTGGTGAACAGAAAAAGTTGATCTCTCGCCAACCTCTCACCTAAAAGATCAAATTACGTCAACACATTTTCCAAGAAACTGTACTTTTTTCCAAAAAATAATAAAAATTTTGAACAAAAAAATGTAAAGTAAGCCTTACCAATGCAATTACGTTTTCCAAAAGAAAAGGCTAAAAAAGCTTCGTGTCGCGTATTGGCAGTTCCATCCGGCAGGAGAAATCGTTCCGGGCGAAAGTTTTCCGGATCACCCCAAATTTCTGGACTATGATGTACAGCATAGAAATTTGGTGTAAAAACAGTTTCTTTTGGGATAAAATATCCCTCAATGTTTACGTTTTTGATGACACTGTGCATGAATAATGGGAAAACTGAACTGAATCGGAGTAGTTCTATAAGAACGCATTCCGTATAAGGCATATTTGGACGATCAGCCAATTCCGGCATTCTGGATGGTCCAACTATATGATCAATTTCGGTATACAATTTTTCCTGGATGTCAGGGTATAGAATCATGAACAAAGTGAACCATATAAGGGTAGTGCTCGTCTTGAAAATGAAAAAAAATGAAAACGTGACTTTTTTACAAAATAAGAAAAGAACTTGAAAAAAAAACTAAAAATCAATCCCACCGTTTCTGATCCTCCTAAGAACAAATCTTCAATAGATTTGACAACACTTGCTTCTAAGAGAAAAAGGCGACAATTCACATATTTTTTTTGAAAATTATTTTTTAAACAAAAAAATTTGACCTTACCCCCTTCTTTTTTGTAGAATGATGATAATGGGTCAGTAGTAGCCTCCACTTCTTCAATCATGGCATCCAGAAGGTCCCTTGGCTCTCCAGGGGTCAAAGTCACTTTGTGAGCATGGTATTCATCCGTGACAACTTGACACAAGTCACGATTTCCAGCTAACATCATTTCGTATCCAGATAGTTTTGGAAACAGTTTTGTGATAATTGGGAAAAGTAAACACAAAGGATTCGCTGCTGAAAAGGCACTAAAAAGAACAAAAGGAATTATTAAAATTTTAAACAAAAATGAATATTATATTTAAAAAGAAAAAGACAACTTTAATTAATTTTAATTTACTCAATTATTCCATTATGAAGTTTTTGCAATTGAGGGTCGTCCTGGGGCAAATGTACTCCAACGCAGATTCCCCATAGGGAATTCATAACCGCTGAAAAAAAACCGAAAAAATAAAAAATATAGCAAAATTTTTTGAAAAAGTTCAAAGAATTTTTAATAAAAGTTAAATAACCTGCGTTAAACAAACCGCGTGTTTTGATTGGCTCAGAAATTTTCTCTCGTAGTCTTTCAATAAAATAATTGATTTCTTCACGAATAATTCCTTCCATTGACCTTTTACCAAATCCGAATTCTTTTAAATTTTTTATAACAAATCGACGATGCTCAGACCAACGCTCTAGTTCACTCGTAACGATTCCACGTGCATAACTTGATCCGGGTGCCGTCCTTTCCAGAAATATACGAAATTTCGGTCTTCCAGCAAATGCAGAATCGTTCAAACATTTTTTCATCAGGTGAAGGTCATTGACCACGATAGACCGATATGATCCGTAGTCAACACTAAAAATTTTACCATACTTCTTTCCCATTTCTACAAAACTCTTATAAGGTTCGAGTCCAATTTGATGCAAATTTCCAACAATTGGCCAAGAAATTGGACCTGTAATTATAAATTTGTATGAACACATAAAATTATTAATAAACTATTAAAATTTATTGCATATTTCTTCAAAACGTTGAAATCTTACCTGCTGGAAATCCTTTGGGACGCTTATTTTTTTCTATCAAGCACCAAATAAACAGCAAAAGTAGCGTGATTCCTCCATAGAGCAATAGTGTCAAGGGCATTGTTGCAAAAAAATTTGCGTGAATAATGGAAGCCACAAGTTTTATAACGTGGGCAAGTGGAAGGCTCACATGGAATTGAGATATTATGCAGGATGATGGTCAGTTCACGAAAGCTCAATCGTAACAGTCTTGAATATCTTTGTATCCGCGCGTGTCAGAGCTTCTGTGACATGAATTGCAAAAACTGGTTTTTTTTTGTAGCAAAGTAAATAATTTGATGTGAGGGAAACCTTTATTATTTTCTTTTCTTTTGTGGTTAAAGTGGTTAAGTTTATGGGTGATAAGTTATGGCTCATAAATAGATGACACACGTGCTGGTAACGACAAACTTACGCGAATTAGATAAACATTTCCATAAACAAAAAGTTACAAGAAGTAAAGTAAAGTTGAGCAATAAGTGATAAATGTCAAATAAAAATTTGGAGAAGTTGACTGTTTTCTACTTATTTAGTATTTAAGTTATTATAAAACCGGTCTTTATTCCCACAGCAAGCATGCTTATTTCACATGCCTCTGATTTTTTTTCTTCTAATTAACTACATTGGTCGTAAAGTTACTAAAATTTGATGACTTTGACCACATCATAATTTTTTGGAAATTTGGAAACGAATTTAAATATTTTTCAACAACAATTTTTTGTTATTTTGTTAGTCTACTAAGTAGCATAAAATTACAGTAATAACTTTCTACATGCGCGATATAAAAATGGTTAAATAATTTATATTACACTTTAATTTTTTACTTCAGAACTTAATTTATTTAAAAAGTAATTTTTTGCTAATTCTTTTTTTTTTTACACCACAACCTAATCTATCCATTTTTGCTTTCTTGAATCTTGTTAGTGATTTTAATTTTGTTTGTTAGACGTTGTAGCAGGATTTTACCGATGTGCAGAAACACACAATAAAATGCATATAAAAAAAACTTTAGCAAGTATCAGGTGCGCATTTATTGATAGTAACTTATTTTGTGTGCTCTTTAAAAGAAAAATACTGCCTATGCACTTAAGAATCTGAATCAAAAAGGTTAATTAGTAATGAATATTGTTTTTTTTTTTAGAATTTCTATTTTTTGAGCTTTTTCTACGTATTTTTATTTTTTAAATAGAATGAGTTGAATAACGTATAATAATGAGCAAAAAAAAAATGGTTAACTAAAATCTTTCATGGATTATTAATTCATGAGGAACTGGGCTGAGAATAATTGTCGGTTTCGGTTTCAAACTGGGTTTTGGTCCGGTAGGGTTCGTAGTGAAACGAAAATGTTGAATTAAACTAAAAACCAAACAATAGGAAAAAAAAATTGACCAAAACAATAATTTCTGAATGAAAAAACGAAACTTTGTCGAAACCTTACCTGACACTAAACAGAAAAAGTTGATCTTTGGCCAACTTTTCACCTAAAAATAAGATTAGGTATGACAAAGCTTATTTACCAAATCAACGTGCTGAAAGTTGAAGGTCAAGAAAAAGGTCAAGTTTGTATTTTACCAATGCAGACTCGTTTTCCAAAGGAAAAAGGAAGTAGTGCTTCGTGTCCTCTATCTACCGTTCCGTCCGGAAGGAGAAATCGTTCCGGTCGAAAAGTTTCAGGATCGCCCCAAATTTCTGGACTATGATGAACCGCGTACAAATTCGGTGTAAAGACAGTTCCTTTTGGAATAAAATATTCATCAACAGTCACATCTGTAAGTGTATTATGCATGACTGACAAAGGTGCAATTGAAGTGAATCGCAGAAGTTCCATGATGACACAGTCTGTATAAGGCAATTTGGACCGATCACAAAGTTCGGGTGAACTAGTAACTCCAACAACTTTATAAATTTCATCGTACAATTTATCTTGTACTTCAGGGTAACGGGCCATACAAAGAAGAAACCACGTCAGCGTGGTGCTCGTCTATAAAATCCAAGCGAAAAATCCAAATGATTTTTGTCGAATCCAAAAAATTCGAAAATTCTACCAACAAAATATCTTACGGTTTCTGCTCCACCGATGAACAAGTCCTCGATTGATTTGATTACGTTTTCCTCTAAAAAAATAAATAATTATCAAGTTTTCACTAAGTTTATAAAAAAAAAAACTTTAATTTATACCGCCTTCATTTTGGTAAAAGCTTGATGTTGGATCTGTCGTGGTAGCGACATGTTCAATCATTACATCCAAGAGGTCACGAGGTTTTCCAGGGGTCAAAGTGGCCTTATGTGCGTTGTACTCTTCGGTGACATATTTGCACAGTTCTCTAAACCCAGTCATTAGCGTTTCATATCCAGAAAGCTTTGGGAACAGCCGTGTGATAATTGGAAAAAAGAAACCAAGTGGAGATGCCGCGGAAAACGAGCTATCAAAATCAAAATGTTGTTCAATTTGTTAAATTTAAATAAAATCAACATAAAAACAGAACAAATTGCAATAAAAAAAAATCTTACTCCTGGACAGAATTCAGAAGTTTTTGTAATTTTGGATCCTCCTGTGGTATTCGAGATCCTGTGCAAATTCTCCAAATGGAATTGAGTATAGCTGTGAAAAAATAGCCAATTTTTTTTTTAGAAAAATAAAATATAAAAGTGGACGTTTAAATACCGGCATTGAACAATCCGCGGGTTTTGACTGGTTGTGAAATTTTTTTCCGGAGTATTTCCATAAATTCTTGAATTTCCTCTTGAATAATTACTTCCATGGAACTTTTTCCAAAACCAAAATCTTTTAAATGTTTTACTACAAAGCGACGGTGTTCAGACCATGGCTCCAGTTCACTCATCGCAATTCCACGTGCATAACTTGCTCCTACTTTAGTTCTATCTAAGAACATTCGAAATTTAGGCCTACCAGCAAATGCAAGATCATTTAAACATTTTTTCATAAGATGAATGTCATTGATCACGATGGATCGAAAGGAACCGTAGTCAACACTAAAAATTCCACCATATTTTTTTCCCATTTGTATAAAACTCTTGTATGGTTCTAGTCCAATTTGAAGTAAGTTTCCAACAATTGGCCAAGAAAGCGGACCTGGGTTTGTAACAAAAGTCACAGACATTACTTTAGACGCTGATGCCATTTGTGTGAAGGTTTTACTGAAACTAAAATACAAAATTTTGGTCAATTTCTAATATAAAATCGTACCTGGTGGATAACCTTTGGGACGCTTATTTTTCTGAATCATATTCCAAATGAAGATGGCCAAGAGAGTGAACCCACCAATTGCAATCAGTCCCAGTGCCATTTTGAAACTAGAATGTGTCAAAAATTTCACAAAAAAATGGAAGAGGACCTTGTTTCTCAGAAAATTCTAAAGCAAAAATGATTAATTTGACAAAATGGTTGAAGCAAGATAATTCTGTTTGGTCGAATAATATAATACAAGATGGTTCTCCCAAGGAAGTAGTGAAACCGGTTATCTGCTTTGTGTTCGCTTTTTTGTCTAAAACGAAAACCATCCCTGTGCAAAAATTCAAATTGAAAAATATGAACTCTGGTTTGCAGCCTCAAGAAAGTGCAAATTGCGGTATGCTCTCCTTAGTAAAACTATATTGATGAAAACAAATAAACACCTATTGTGTTTCGTTCCTAACTTGTTTTGTACAAAAAGTTCTTAACTTTCTTCCACTTAAAAGTACAAATCTGCCTCAATTGACTTACCCGTACTGAGCCCATTTTTGCAAGTATTGAAGATTTTCACAAATTGCCAAAAAAAATTTCGTCTTTTTGCCGTCCAAAAAATTAGAATATTCAAGAGAAAAAACGGCGTATCTTGTAAAAATAGTTGCATGGTTTACCGCTAACTAACTTTAAAGCAATTTGAGAAATCGCAGTTTTTAGTCTTCAGAAATTAATAATTAGTTAACTAAATGTTGAAATAAATTAACTCATAGTCATATCATTACAAGAAACAGATGGACCTCTGAGCTAGAAGCATGCTAAATTCTTAATATTGAGCAGCATAAGGAACTGAACATTAATTGTTGAGCATACAGTTTACTGACGCAAAATTCGTTCAGGAAATATTTGCATCAATTCCCCGACGTTCAACTTCCGGCAACACAGATGAACAAAACGCGGGTAAACTATAGTTTTGCACTGAACGTTATATATTATTATTTGGTTCGGCGTAGAAATAATTATAGTTGATAATAATATGATAACACATTAGGTTATTATTATATATAATTCCTATCAATAGTAATATCAATTATATTTTTTAAGTGATATATTATAACTAAGCAAAGTTGACTATAATCTTTCTTGGATTATTAGTTCATGAGGGATTGGGCTGAGAACAACTGTCGGTTTCGGTATCAAACTCGGTTTTGGTCCGGCAGGGTTCGTAGTGAAACGGAAATGTTGAATTAAACTAAAAACATAATAGATAAAAAATTGACTAGGAATAATTTCTGAATGAAAAAACTAAACTTTGTCAAAACCTTACCTGACAGTAAACAGAAAAAGTTGATCTCTGGCCATTTTTTCACCTAAAAATAAGATTAGGTATGACAATAAAGCTTGTTTACCAAATCAACGTACTGGAATTTGAAGGTCAAGAAAAAGGTCAAGTTGGTATTTTACCAATGCAGACTCGTTTTCCAAAGGAAAAAGGAAGTAGTGCGTCGTGTGCTCTATCTACCGTTCCGTCCGGAAGGAGAAATCGTTCCGGTCGAAAAGTTTCAGGATCGCCCCAAATTTCTTCACTATGATGAACCGCGTACAAATTGGGTGTAAAGACAGTTCCTTGTGGAATAAAATATTCACCAATAGTCACATCTGTAAGTGTAGTATGCACGATTGACAAAGGTAAAATTGAACTGAATCGTAGAAGTTCCATGATGACACAGTCCGTATAAGGCAATTTGAACCGATCACGAAGTTCGGGTGAATTCGTAACTCCGACAACTTTATAAATTTCATCGTACAATTTTTCTTGTACTTCAGGGTAGAGGGCCATACAAAGAAGAAACCAAGTCAACGTGGTGCTCGTCTATAAAATCCAAGCGAAACCATAAAATAATTTATATTTTTTATGAATAAGAAGAAAAAAAACCGAAATTTCTCCCAAAAATATCTTACGGTTTCAGATCCACCGAGAAACAAATCCTCGATTGATTGGATTACGTTTGCTTCTAAAAAATAAAAAATTAACAAGTTTTAACTAAATTTGTAGAAAAAAGTTTTAAAGTAATTTATACCGCCTTCTTTTTGGTAAAAGCTTGATGTTGGATCTGTCGTGGTAGCGACATGGTCAATCATAACATCCAAGAAGTCACGAGGTTCTCCAGGGGTCAAAGTGGCCTTATGTGCGCTGTACTCTTCGGTGACATATTTGCACAGTTCTCTAAACCCACTCAATAGCGTTTCATATCCAGAAAACTTTGGGAATAGACGTGTGATAATTGGGAAAAAGAAACCAAGTGGAGATGCCGCGGAAAACGAGCTATCAAAATCAAAACGTTGTTCGATTTTTTAAATTTAAATAAAATCAACATAAAAACAGAACAAATTGTAATAAAAAAAATCTTACTCAAGGACAGAACTCAGAAGTTTTTGTAATTTAGGATCCTCTTGCTGTATTCGATCTCCTGTGCAAATTCTCCACATGGAATTGAGTATAGCTGTAGAAAAATAGCCAATTTTTTTTAGCAAAATAGACAATAAAAGTTGAACTTTAAATACCAGCATTGAACAATCCGCGGGTTTTGACTGGTTGTGAAATTTTTTTTCGGAGTATTTCCATAAATTCTTGAATTTCCTCTTGAATAATTCCTTCCATTGAACTTTTTCCAAAACCAAAATTTTTTAAATGTTTTAATACAAAGCGACGCTGTTCAGACCATAGTTCGAGTTCACTCATTGCAATTCCACTTGCGTAACTTGCTCCTACTTTAGTTCTATCTAAGAACATTCGAAATTTAGGCCTTCCAGCAAATGCAGGATCATTTAAGCATTTTTTCATGAGATGAACGTCATTGATCACGATGGATCGAAAGGAACCGTAGTCAACACTAAAAATTCCACCATATTTTTTTCCCATTTGTATAAAACTCTTGTACGGTTCTAGTCCAATTTGAAGTAAGTTTCCAACAATT